>JAQHUG010000050.1:2687173-2727069 GCA_028555095.1 Dicrostonyx torquatus
GCTCCCCATAGGACAGGGTAACCTGCACCATCTTAAGGAAGCAGGGGGAGGGCGGTGGGGTAGTGGGGGAGCGGGAGGGCTGGGAACAAGGGGAGTAAATGTAAATTTTGCTTTTAACAAAAATAAATGAATAAATTAAAAAAAAACAAGCCTGATCTAGATCATGCATGGATCTCACTTTCAGCTGTAAAAACAAATGTGATAATGTAGTCAAGATTGCACATCTCAGAAATTATGGGATACCTGGGACACATTCATTATCTTTATTCAATTGTTCCTCTTGTCATCCCCCACTCAGCTTATCTACAGGTGGCATAAGGAAAGTAGTGCCTTTTTTCGTTTCATAGAAAATATTAATTGATCAATTTATATAAATAATAAGGCTGCATGATCCCTTAAAAATCAGAGATCCAGAAGAAGTCCTGAGGAGGTTTAAACACAGTGATGAAGACTTAGGTGTATAAAAGAGTGTCCCTAAAGAGGCTGTGAGCATTGATAGTAAAATCTATTCCTGTGAAATTAGCTCTGAATGAACCCAGTGAAAGAAGGGCTTTTACGTGGTTTGTTAGGATATCAGACCCCGAGTCAGGATCCAGTCAAACCCCTGTGTCCTACTTATGTGCAGGTGGCTTCAGAGTCTTCAAACTCACCTCTTGTTTCACCAGAGGGTAAAGCTACTGTAGAGCAAGTTTCAGCCAAATTGGGGATTGCTGAAGAAATGACAGCATTCACGGGGTAGATAGTTTTCAAAGAGAGACCATGGCATATGTTTCTTTGTGGTTACTTACTAGAACTGGCCTTCAAGTTTTGTTTTACAGTGTTGGATTTGTATATAAAATTTCCCACATTGGCTCCTATCACCATTTGGTCATGTGTTTTCAAAGTGCTGGCAGTGTTTCGGGAAGCTGTGAAACCTTTCTTTGCTGGGACCTAACTGAAGGAAGTAGGCCACGGGGGAAACAGACTTTGAAGGGTGAAGCCGAGGAAATGGGCATAAGAAGCTGCTTAACATCCACTGCCCAGCAGCCTTTCTTGGCAATGACTTCCTCAGTTGTGGACTCAGAGATAACCCTGTCCTGTACGTCACTTCTTGTGAGTCTTTTGGTACAGGGGTAAGAAATTTAATGAATACATTTTACTTCTCTAATGCATATCAAAACTTCTCTATTTCAGGATGAGAGAGAACACTCTTTAATAAATGAAAGCTATGTGATAGACATATGTAAAGACATACTTTAAGGTTGCTCCTTTGAGTCTAATACAGAACTAAACATTAGCTTCTGAACAATAAGGCTGGAGAGGTGGCTCAGTGGTTAAGAGCACTGTCTGTTTATCTAGAGGACCAGTGTTTAATATCTAGCATCCACATGACAGGGTATGTCTGTGTCCAGTTCCAGGTGTTGTAATGTCCTCTTCTGACCCCTATAGGCACCACATGTATGTGTTGCAAAGACATACATATAGGCAAAACACTAATTTTAAAAAAAATGGCCCAAACATTCAAGAAATAAAAGTGGGTAAAAGGCCTAAAAATTTTTAATCTGTTCTTGCTATGACCTTTAATCGCCACAATGTCTACTTACTTTAAAAAAAATGTACATATGGGCTGGAGAGATGGCTCAGAGGTTAAGAGCATTGACTGCTCTTCCAGAGGTCCTGAGTTCAATTCCCAGCAACCACATGGTGGCTCACAACCATCTGTAATGAGGTCTGATGCCCTCTTCTGGCATGCAAGCATACATGGAAGGAATGTTGCATACATAATAAATAAATAAATCTTTAAAAAAATGTACATATGTGCGTATATATATATTTATGAATGAAGCAACTGATTTCAATTTGAAAATTTAAAAATTTACTGGTGCACAGTGCAATGTTTGTGTCTTATTAATATTGTAATATAAATGATTATAGCATTTTTATAAATAATATATTTGTCAAGAATTTATTATGTGGCAAGTACAATTCTCTAGGTTTGAATTCTGCTAAGAGCTTTGCTAGCATCATAGAGAAAACAAACAAACAAAAGAGAAAACATTGAATTCACACCAAACTCAGTTTCACATTGATCAACAATTACTTATGAATTTAAAATTATCTTACGTATTGCACATATATGATAGAGGTGTTTGAACATTTAACTTTAGCTAAATTTAACAACTAAGTAACTTTTGTGCACATTCCATTCTGTCACATTGTCAGAAATGCAGAAAGTTTATACTGCCTATTTATATGTATCTCATATAAAATATAAAACTCAAGACTCACTGTAATGGGCTAGCATTACCCAATCATGTTTTTCATGTCAGAGACACAAAGTCAGGCAGTTTATAACAACCAACCTTCAATGTAGAAAACCTGTAGAACACAGTGAAAAGAAAGAGCTCTATCTAGTGTGAAAAGCACAGTTTGTTGCCTGGGAGAATGAGGAACTGAGAGAAAACTAAGAATGAATTATTACCCAACCTATCTCATCCTTTCAAGGCCAAACGCCTAGAGTAAGTTATTGTTCTGAGTCTAAAGTCACCTTGGGTTCCAGGAACAGTAAAATTTCATGGGGCAGCCTACCCCCCAAATAAGGGCAATTATCCATGAGGGTGACGGTGACTGCACTGTGGCCCGGGAGCAATCATCTCACAAGGACTAGATTGCACTTCTAAAGCAAGCAATGGCAGGGATAGTAATTTCTTCAGACCACCTTGCCTACCATAGTTTAGAAAACTGTTTAATTATATCTCCTGGCTTAGCATTTTCTCTACCTAAGACAAAAGTTCATGTCAATGTCCCCAAAATAAATTTGAGATAAATGGATTCTTTTAATTGTTTTTCTTCACAACATGGAATTAGTCCTCCCTTTACTTTTTGACATTGCTTTAATTCCTATGCTGGAACAGGTGGCCAAGTCTACTCTGTTAGGAGTTCTGTCTTAAAACTCTTGTTATAAGAATAAACAACCAATATTGGCCCAGTACTGAGCAGGATTCCAGCCTACCCAGCCTAGGATCCTGGATCTGCTAATATATGGTCACTCAACAATTTCTCCCTGATTACCCACATTTAGCTGCATTGTAGCACATGGAAGAAAAGAGGTCTCTGCATTATCCTGTTTTTAGAAACTCAACAAATGCGTGGTAATGGCCCAGCTATGTGGGGAAACATCTTTACTAAGACATAAGGGTTCCATAGTTCAGAAAAGCAACAGAGCTAGGGATCCCTCTTTGGGGTAATCAATTATGGATACTAGGTATGACTTCTCTGGGTTAGAACTAATGAGTGCACATGGATTCATGGTGATTAATAACAGACAGTTAGAGACCTAGAATGAATTGAGCAACATCCTGATGCTGAAATATTTTGCTGTAGATAAAATACTTCTCCCATCTCAGAGTCAGATTTCTTAAAAGCATAAAACCTGGAAAAACTATGGAAATACCAGCATCCCTACCCCAAACTCAATCCTGATGAACAGGGAGTACCCATAGCCAGGTATGTCCTTAATCTGTGTGCTGTAGCTGTCAGGTGAACCTCACAGAAGAAATGAGAGGCAACCAAAGAACAGAGACTGTACTTAGCAAGTACACATGATTGAGATGGCCACAGAAGGAAGACTTGGGCAGCACGAATGGCCACTCTCCACATACACTGCTGCTGTATCTCCTGGGAAGATAGGAAACATAATTTCTGGCTTATTATTGTTGTTATCATACAATTATCATCATTTGAGCTTTGTTTTGTTTCTTTGCAGAGACATATTTAGTCAGAACTGAATGGTTTAGATATATGTATGTAAATATTTAAAAAGACTTTTACCTCACTGTCATAACTAAATATAAATTATCCTAACTGACATTTAGTAAGTCAGAGTGTTAATAAGACAAAAAATGAACAGATGCTATCATATTTGAACTGAATGAAAATATTGAGAGATAGAAAGGGGAAATGCTATAAATTATGTTCTACTTCTTCTTTTGGGTTGAGAAAATATGATAAAATTGATGAGAAGTTGACACACTGGTGCCATAGTCTTGTCTCCCATCATTACTGTGTGCATGTTGAAATACAAACAGTATTGGAAGCAAGGTGATGACTCTTGGGTGTAAAGCTCTATTGCAAAGCTAATTATGACTTTGGGATATAGGTGCTACAAACTAACCCTTTCGATTTGGTTCTGTCTAAATACTTTGTATTTAGGGGCTGCATTTCTGGCCACTTGTAGAGAGTATAGGATGTGTAGTGTGAAAGCCACATTTCAAGTGATTTGTGAATAGGGATCCTATCACCAAAATTGCTCAAAGTAGTGAAGCCTAGGCTACAAGATGTTTTAAATAAAGGGTTGTGATTGCTGAGGAGAATTGGGTGTTTATTTACAATTTTATGGAAATTGATCTCTAAGTTGGCTTTCTGGGAATCCAAATCAAAGCTAGCAGATTCCCTACCCCAAATTATTTACACCTGACAGCTTAGAATATTTGCAAAGTTTTCATCCTTAAAGCTGGAAAAACAAACACAAATGCCACGTCGGTATGTTGGCACAGGCATTTATCCACCGCAATAGGAAGGAAGAGGCATTTGGATCTCTATGCGTTTGAGGTGAGCCTGGTCTACATAGTGAGTTCCAGGACAGCCACAGCTACATAGCAAGAATTTTCTAATAAAATTAAAAATAATAAACACAAAGACCCCTTGTAACATCCTTCCACACCTGGTGCACTCTGTCCAGTCGATGTGCAGGTATGATTTCCTCACATTTAAGTACCATTGTTTTGGCATTTGAATTTGGAAATGATAAGATATTCATTTCTAAATAAATCTTAACTAAATTTTAACTAACCTGAATTGGATAGGACTCAAAGTTTGAAATTTTAATTCAGTTATTGATATTAGAGGCTCAGAAAACCATGGAATGCTAAGATATAACATGCAAATAAATAAAATGATTTTACAGGTGAAGTACAAACTTATTTGCTATATGGGCTACACCACAATTTTTAAATTTTGAATTCAGGTCTCCATTATATCATGGATTTCATAAATACTTATGTGTTTCCAAGTTTGTTGTCGGGGTTTCTGTCCTGCCAGGTTCCCGCAATCTTTAAGTCCCAAAGAAATCACACAGAGGTTACATTATTTATAAACAGATTGGCCTAGTATCTTTCTTATTAACTCTTACAACTTATATTGGCCAATTATTCTTGTCTATGCTAACCACATGGCTCGGCACCTTACACAAGGCAGTTATATCTTGCTTCTTCTGTGGTGGCATGATGACTGAGGACCAAGCTTTTCTCTTCCCAGAATTATCCTTTTTTCACTGACCCACCTCTACTTCCTGTCTTGTTGTCCCACCTATACATCCTGCCTGACTACTGACCAATCAGGGTTAATTTAAAATATAATTGACAGAATACAGACCATGGTCCCACACCACAAGTTATTTTAATGACAAATTATGCACATGATAAGTATGTCCTAATATTTGTGTATTTCATTTATGCCCTTATTTGATTATTTTGGTTGGATATCAAATGTGAGATTGTATATAACTCCAAAAGCTATTATGTTGAAGAAAACTTTATCTTTAAATCTCATTTTTGTAGATGAATAGAAATTCTAATTAATAAAGGTACATTGGAGGCTCTGGGACCCATAGGAATGACATTGCTGTAACTGGTGTAGGAGTCACAGGTAAACCGAGCTACTGAGAAACAGAGCAAGACCTATGTCTAGTCCTCAAGTACAGGAAGAGCACTATTCATGAAAGTGACTTATTTTGACTTGTCTTGCCAATTCTGTGTCCTTGGTTTGAAGGCAGTGATTTCTTTCTATAAGGGGCAGAGGTGTCTTGTCTGGATTTTGACTTACAGTATCTGAATCATGTTCTGCTTCAGTGTGCCAAATACTTCCATTTTTAACTTCTATGTCTGGGAAAATAATGCAGAATTCTCAAATGACCATGACCTTTTAATAATTAATATTTTTGCCTTATTGACTTATTTCATCTACTCCTTCCTGTAGGCTCAGGCTGCAAATTGGACAAAGACTTTTCATCTTGTACACAAGGAGGTCAATTGTCTGTAAGTGAATCCCTCAAACAAAAAGTTCAATTAACCCTGGAGCACATGCAATGTTGGAAACAAGACTGAATATTTCAGACATGCTTTTATAACATAAAGTATCTTTAATTCAGTACAAAGGATCTCATGGAGTGAAATAGTTGATGTGATCAAAGTAAAAATAGAATCTTCTAAGTAACCCTTAAGTATTTTACCAGTTGTAAAATATTCAAGTGTTCAATTTTTTATGACGAGTTACATTTCTCATTGCTTAAGGAAGAAAGGGTTCTCTTGGCATATTGGGAGTACAGTCTATGATGGCAGGGAAGTCAAGGTGGCTGAAGTTTGAGAAGGATGGTTGCATTGCTTCCAAACTCAGAAAATCGGGAACAATGACTGGTGCACACTTTCTCCTTCACCTTCAGTCTGCTGTCCACATGTAGGCTATCTAGAAACTCCATCAAAGGGATGCCCTGAGATTTGTCTCCTAGATGATTTTAGATCCTGTCAAGCAAGCAATTCAAATGGTCACTCATAAAACCTCATTGTAAGAATGTTAGTCATATATTGGGCAATTATAGATTTTCTTTGTAGTTCTTTTGGTTATTAACCTTGTGATAACTCTTTGGAAATACTGTCATTGGGAGTATCTGGCACTGTAGCGTTGGACTTTGTCATCCCTCAGGAAGACTTTACAATGAAGATGGAGAGCCACTAATAATTATTCTGTTTCCCTATGTCATAAGAATTGTTATTTTCTGCATTATTTTGTTGCCTATATCATGCAAAGTTTGGCTTATTAAATTAATGAACTAGAGCAGAAACCAAGTTTTCCTCCATGTTTACCTTTGAAACAGGTATAATATTGATCTACATTAGTTTCTGTGTCTGAAGTCATTTATTGCTGCTATGTGATTCAGACTTTTCATAGGAAGAAATGGTCAAGGAATTCCGTGCATAAGATACATAAATATATATAGTGAGCTCTCATTGGTCAGAACAACTTAGTTTATTATTCACCCAGGATAGTGAACTTATAGTCTAATATATCTTTCATCACATAGATGCCTTCTGAGAACCTACTGTAAAGGACATGCTTCTGAAGGCTGTCAAATACGTTCAGAATGAATGAGACATATAAATTGCCCTCAATAGTTTATGAGTCATAAAAGAATTTGAAGTGCCCATGTAGGTACTCATCAATGGAAGGAGAATAAAGCAAATGACAGGTACATCAAGTAGTCAGAAGAAAGACATGGAATCTGGACTTTAATGCTCATCAGATTTAGTCCAATGTAGGTTGTAAACCAGACGTAGGATCCTCAGGACAGGAAGCCCCCACATGAACCTGTCCTTCATTCTCCAGAAGCATGATTGGTTCCCCCTTTTTTGATAAAGGCTCAGAGATTAAACCATAACAGTTAATGCTGATGTTAATAAAAAAGCCTGATAAAACCAACAGAGATTGGTTCGTCATAATGAAAACAAGTCTACTCTCACCAGAAATAAAGTCTAAAACAAGGAAGTACTACAAAGCTTGTCATTACTTAAAATATTTACAGATTTTATCTATTCATTATATATGATTTTGATAACAGACTGATTATGGAGAAATTATTGGACTTTATGTTTATATTTTTTGTTTATGCTAATGTGGAAAGTTTAATTATAGGCAGATGATATTTTAATGATCAAGATAATTAGTTACTTTATTTTGATATCAAGCAAATTCACAAGTATCTCTAGGGCATAAAAGAGAAAAGAATCAAGGAAAACTATCACTGTTTCTAGAACAAATAAACATCAACCTTCATCTATTTAGACATCACTCTAGTGAACACATGAAGGCATCAGTGGAAGAATTGTCTGTGAACTTGACCAAATGAGGCATAGCAGGCTATCAGCCATCACTAGTTCTCTGACATTGGGTGAGTCAGTCTGCTTTCCTCTGTTGACCTGCCCATTTGTCTTCTATTTATCTATCACTCTGTCAGCCTGTCTGTTTTCAGAAAGTGGGCTATGATTTCTTATATACAGACTAATAAAGTCTAGCAAAGACACACTGAGCTTGTACAAGCCAGTCTTCAAGTCTATTAAGTGCTACCATTAGATAATTTTCTAAGTAAATGCATGCAATGTATTAAGGGCCCCCTGGGGTTGAGTTCAGAATGATGTAGAATGTCATAATAAAATTGTGCTTTCTGTTTCCATTGATTAATATACCAAGCATTTCAGGATATTTATTCCAATAGCATGAAATCCTCATGCCCACAACTCAGCGCTGTCATTTTCACAACTTCCTATTCAGAGTAACTGAGAGTGGTCCAGGGTTCCCATTTCTCCCTAGTGATTTGCAGAGAGAAGCTTTCAGCGAGACAATGTGAAAAGAAGCAGAGAACATGCTACTGATGTGGGATTGCTATCTATACCTCATCCCCCTTCCCCGTTCCCCCTTTCATATTTCTATATCTCTCTATCCTGAATTTGTTCTAAGAGGAAAATAAAATTTTGCAATTGCTTCTTGGCTCTGTATGATTTCCTGTAAAAATTTTTAAATTATTTTTCACAGTATAAAGTTGTTTTTTGATATCTTAGAAAAAATCACTTGGACCTGTGTGTTTTATGAAAAGTGTATTAAATGTATATTGACATACACGCAGGTGTGGATATAATACAACGGTATAAGATTCAGAAGACAAAAACACTATTTTTATCCTCTCATGCGAAAAATCTGCTTCTGATGTGTGGATGACAATGTGAAGAAGCACTTCTGGTGTCACTTGACAGCCCCATTCCAGCCACCTGGATGACAGCCCCAAATAACGTCAATGTCCATCAAGTGTGTCTCGGGGTGACACATTTTTTCCTTTGGGTTTCTTTGTAATTGTAATTGTAAGCAGTCTAGGTGAATAGAACCATGGGAAAATACACTATTTTAAACAAAAACAAGAATAATTAGAAGAAAGTATATAGACTTTACATAAATTGAATGTGAAACACATTAAACAAAGTAACTACTTTATAGGCATTGACTTATCCTCAGTGTTATTAACAATTTCTGAACAAAGAGACTACTAATTACACAGTGTGTTGAGATTCATGAGTACATTGTTCATTCTAATAAACCCGGCTTTACATATGAGCAAGTGAAGTCATGTAGCTCTGAGGGACTAGCCCACAACTCAGCTACATAACGCAGAGTGCTTGCCCACCAGCCCCTGTAATCTGGCTGTGGAATCCACACACACTATCTACACATGCACTGCCATGAAATGCATATTATTATTTAAAAGCAAGTGTTGAGATTCTGACTTTCTGAGAAGCTGGTACACCAATTTAAAAACAAAATTATAGGAGCACATCAGTTCTAATGTGTTGACTTCAAAAATAGGGAAGGGTAAATTACTCAATATGACTCAATGGCTAGTGAACAGAAGATTCTTCATAGAATCCCTAGTAATAAAGAAGACATTGGACAACCAAGAAAATAAGACAATACTCACCCAAGAGTAACACATCAAAAATACAAAAGAAAGACAAGTCAGCAATGTAATGCCAGAAAAAACAGATTTTAAAACAATGGCAGACATGCATGCATACAGAGTCAGACAGACAGACATACACACACACACACACACAGAGAGACTATTAGAGAAAATGATTATAACCAGAACCAGAACTGTAAACTTCAATTTAACTTCTTATTGCTATAGAGATTTGCATTGGTATGAATCTTGGTTTACTGATACAAATTTAAGGTCAATTTTGTTATACTGTGCATATGTATTTCTGATCTTGATTAAGGTATTATGTTTGTGCAGCTCATTTAAAATATAATGTATAATTAAGAAATATAGGTTAATAGATAATCATTTATAATAATCAAGCTTGTAGTCACGTTAGTTAGATTTTCTACATGTACAGAGATATATTTCACGTGGATAGGCATTCTACAAACCTTTCAAAGACTACAGAATATGGCATTTAAAACATTTAAGAATTAAGGACTTTTCATGACAGTGAGACACATCTGCTCCTGGCAGCACCAAGCTACTTTGAGAGGAAGAATGGGCACCAAAGAGGCTTCTCATGGAGTCTGTTAGCTATTTGGGCAAGAGACTGCTCTTGCCTGGACTGCTTAATGAACTGGACATGCAGGACTCGCAGAAAAATGACTGCTGAACTTGCTTAAAAGTAAGACAAAATTTTGGGGTTCCTGCTACATGAAAGAGTCTGCCAGACATTCTTCAGGATACAGAATGAAGTGACTGACAAACTGCCAATATAGGAGGAACTGTATTTGAAATTTCCTACATCATGGAACACTTTGCTGGATATTGTGGGCCTGTAGGCTGAAGATTGATACCCTAACAGTACAGAAGAACTTTTGGTGACTGTCCAGGTAGCAAGATGTCTCTGTCAATTCTAGAGTTTTGGAAGTTGCTTACAATGCACTTCCTGTTTCCTTAGGTAATATTATATCCTTCTGGAGTGCTTGATAGAGTTGAAGAATTTATAGTTATACTTTTCCTTAGTTATGATAAAAGATAAAGTAGATATAAATATTGTAACTGCAATTCTTGCTTGATATATGTTTTGTTATATGTAATTTTAGTAGATTAAAGTTAAAACCTTTCTTTTTATTTAAACAGAAAAGAGGAGGTGATCTGGGATTTCCCTCTGTATGTTGTGATTACCATTGATAAATAAACTGCTTTGGACCTATATCAGAGCTATAGGGGAAGAGAACTAGGTGGGGAAAACTAAGCTGAATGCTGAGAGAAAGGAGACAGAGTCAGAGAGAAGCCCATGTAGTCCCACCAGAGCCAGATGGAACATTAGCCAGTAAGACACAGCCATGTGGCAATACACAGATTAATAGGAATGGGTTAAATTAAGATGTAAATGTTAGCCAATAAGAAGCTAGAGCTAATGGGCCAAGCAGTGTTTTAAATAATATTGTTTCTGTGTGATTATTTCGGGGCTAAGAGGCCGGGAACTAACTAGTGGCCTCCTTACTACATCCTAAAAAATGACAGATAATGTATGTAATGGAAGAATTATATTGAGAATTATTATGCAATAATAAAGAATATTGGTGGCAAAAGCATATAAAATCTCACCATAAATATATAGGAACAGAGGAAGAAAGATTTAACCACGGCTTTCTTAAGCCATACTCTGAACATACAGAAACCATCTAATTCTACAAGACAGGGATTTAATGGAGACAATTGTGGGAAAAGGCTTTCCCTGAATCTCTGCAGAGTTTCCCCACTGCCATGCAGGCCTACTGTGTACAGCTCCATGAATCTCTCCTGTACTGACTTCTGGGATTTGGGTAAGAACAAAGGTACATTGAGCTGCTTCACCATACATGGGATTCAAGCTTCCTGCTGAACCATAGATAATTGATACTGTTGGGACTCTTTCCTTAGCAATACTGACTTTGCAACTTATATGCTTGAAAAGTAAATCCTTGACAATTCATGTGTATGAGGCTATGCTCATTCTCTCTCTCTCTCTCTCTCTCTCTCTCTCTCTCTCTCTCTCTCTCTCTGTGTGTGTGTGTGTGTGTGTGTGTGTCTGTGTGTGTGTGCATGTGTGTGTGCATGTACACTTGTGAAGACCTGAAATAAAAGTTGTGTGTCTCTCTCAATCAAACTCACTGAACAGGATCTCAACAATTGACTAGAAACCCTGGCAAGCAACCCTCAGGAATCCATTTCCCTAACCTACAACCCCTCCTACTGGGAATTTCAAAGTGAAAGTGCATATATCATATCCAGCTCTATAAAGAGGGGATTAGAGACTTAGCTAAAGTCTCCATACTTACAGAGCAAGCACTGAGCCATATTTTCCCAGCCCTGGCCCTTGATAGCTTTGAAGTAGAGAATGAAACAGCACAAAATACAGACTTCTCAAAGAAGGTTCATCTTCCTTTGAAAATTGGACTAGACTCCTTGGGATTTTAAAATGAATGTCTGCTTCTCATTGAGATACAATAAAAAGTGTCGCCCACTTTCCTGCTTGCTAATGGGTAGAAGGAACAGAGCAGTTAAGAGGTGGGTGGGCACAGCCTGCCTGAATTGTCTGTTGAGGATGGATGTTGCTTGTTCCTATCCAGACGACATCATGAATGAGAGCTCTTTTGAAAAGAAAGCTGAATCCCCTGGCTCATCCAAGAGCTTTTATCTGTGACTTTTGAAGTCAGTGTGATCAGCCAGGGGACGACTTCATCTCATTATAGACTATTGGCCAGGGCATAGCAGAAACCATGACACCAAGACCATGCTAAAACACAGCCGCTCCCACCGTCCAAAGCTGCAATTGCTTCTGATTTTCTACAGGTACCTTCTTTATTTTAAGGAGAAATGCGATCAAGATCTGACTGGGTCAGAGAGTGAAGCTGACAGTCATAGAGCAGCAGAAATAAAACAAAACCAAACCAGAATGACTCTTTTCTCTCTGCAGAGAATAGGCTCCTTTCCATATTATCATCAGAACTGTATTCAAAGAGGTCAGAGCTGGAGGTTGCTGAATGTGTTACTGAAGGCAGTAAGAACCAGAGGGGAAGGAGGACAGCAAGAAAGTAATATTATCTAAGTCAACATGAGCAAAGCTCTTATGCTCTTATGAACTCAGACTGGAGCAGCAAGCACAAGACCTGCACAGGTCTATGCCAGGTTTTATATATATATGTATATATATATAACACGACTCCCAGTTTATTGTTGTTTGTGGTATTCCTTCATGAGTGCACGAGTGGCTGTCTGATTCTTGTGCCCCTCTTGGGCTCTTTCCCTTCTGTTTGTCTTGTCCAACTCCAGAGGGATTATTTTTGTTTTATATTTCTGTATTTTATTTTGGCAAATTTTCAGAATGAATGAATGAATGAATAATACTCACACACGTAAAATTAAATAAACTAACATTAAAATGAACACAATGCAAGTGATAACAATTAGTGAGAAAGAAACCATGAATTTGAAGTCAATCAAGTAGGTGTTAGACGGAAGGGTTTAGAGGTAGCCAAGGTCCCTGCTGGTTCTCCCTTTGATGCCAGCCTGTTCCAGGTGCTTTTCTTTACCTTGTTTCATTGGAAACAGTGTGTACCTGTGAAAGAAAATGTGTCTGGTAGTGTCGGTACTGGAAACATAGGGCTAACAGGGAGATCAGAGTAGATTGATTACTAAGATGCATGGCTGGCTGGAATCCATACCTAGCATCTATCTTGTCTTTGGAACCACAGGACTGAAACTTATCAAATCTTATTTCTTAAGTATGAGTCAAAATCCAAGCCTTTTGCTAAACAAAATTTCACTCTGAGTTAATACTAACTAAAAACCAGTCACATGTTCTTTGAAGAAATTTAATTTTAAAAGAGCAAAACCTGGATATCTAAAATTTAATAGTACTGTTGTATAAGCCATCCATAGTGGCATACACTTTTAATCTCAGAACTCAGGAGACAAAGGCAGACATATATTCTTGAACACAAGGCCAACTTGGTCCACCTAGCAATTTCTAGAACACTCAGGGCTATGTAGAGAGACCTTGTTCAAACAAAACAGTACTACCGTATAATCTTATAAATTTCCTCTATTTCTCTTCGACTGAATTAAATAATGTTAGAATTCAAAATCTACTGGTGATAATTTTTAATCATGTTTTCCATAGCCCTCATCTCCATCATGATGCATAGAAACACGATCCAGCATAGATATGTGCACGCTAATTCCTGCCACTTTTAAATGTGTACCATTATGCTTAATGAATATATATGGGTGTAGGCCAGATATATTTAAACAAAGAAATTATCATGGTGGGATCCTTTAATTAGTGGGATCTGGGAAGGGTAGCTGTAGGAGAAACAGGTTAGCGTGACCTATCTAGGAAGGACTCAAACACTTCTGTGGTTTTATGGTGGGTAAAGGAACTGCAAACTGAGGGATGCAGGAGGAGTCTACAGTGAGGGAAGCAGATTCATGGAGGTGGCTCTGTGAGATCAATGTTAGATTAGATTTGACAGAAATATGAGAAAAGTGGTCAGAGGTGTCTAAGCTGGCAAGTGTCTAGAAATCTGCAGAAAGTGAATATATCCACTCCAAATTCAGTGTTCATGAATTTATCCAGAGGAACTTATCCCTGACATTGATGACAATACCAGTGCTAGAAGGGTAGTTGCCAAAGTAGATAAATTTAGATTTTGTTTCAGAGAGAAATGTTGAGTCCTTTACAGGCAGTCACTTAAATCCATGACTCTTGCTAAGGAGCTGGATGTGTGTTCATTCCTTCTGAGCCTGTGACTGTCTGACTCAGTGGTTCCTTGTCCTCACAAACATGGCCAGTCAGACTGAGGAAAATCAGAACGACCTCCATACTGCCTCTAAAAATTATTTTTAATGCCTAAGAACACAGAAAATCCTTTCCTTGTAATTAGAGATTGTAAGTGTCTCTTTAGAAATGGACAATGGAGTGTTGGAGACTGAGTTGCCTTTCAAAAAAATACGTATCGGAGTATGTGCTGCTGCTTTTGATCCTATGAAATAATACTTCATATGACAGAGCCACGTGCACACACGGCAGCATCAAGAACTGCTCGCCTCTCAGCAACTCGCGTATTGAAGATGCTTTGCTTGCCAGGTGATACCTTAAAAATGGACATTTATAACTTGTGGGTGAGAGCACCCATAAAAAGGAATTCCTGGATACTCTGAGAACACCTTACTCCATTTCTCAGTCATGTGATTCCTGTCAATCCTTGTATCCTACTTGTTTTGGAAGTCCTGGTGCATTTTGCAGCAGATCTAAAACCCTTTGACTAAAAATAGGCCAAAATCTTTAAAATCAGAACATATAAAGCTCAATGCTACTAAAGGGCAATTTGATAAATCAATGGTCATATACTTTTATTGAATTTAATAAGTTTAGATTGTTTTAGATCGAATATGAGACTATGACGGTGGAATCGTCTATTTCCAGTAGCCCATAATTACTACAAGAGAAAATGGCACTGCAGGTGGTAAGAAAAGTGAAAAAAGAACTTGCCTCTTCCACTGGTCTTGCTGTCTGTTTTCTTAATTAGCTGGTTGGCTTAAGGAAACAATCCAAGCCTTTAAGAGTAATCCTAAGTGACAGTATACCAAAGAATAAATGGGATTATGAATTTTAAAGACTAGGTAGGTAAGCTCCTTTATGAATATGAAATCCACTATATGCTTCTTGGTTCAAAAGACATTGCAGACAATATATGTTGATGGGCTTCAGAAACAGTTACCGTCCTTAATGTAGGAAACATGTATACATTCCCACTAGGGTGAAGGCCAAGCAAGATGAAGAACCCGTCTATGCATTTATATATGGTGAATCCATTTATTCAGCCATACCAATATCATGGATGTACAAGAGAAGTGAAATACATATTATTTAAATCGGGACAAATAATAAGCATTTATTTTTATAACAGTGTTATTTTGATAAACTCAAGTGATTAATTTTTTCAAGATAGCTCTTTTATCAGTGTAAAAACTTGAAATAGGACCTTTTATAATACAATTACTTTTCATAATGTCTGTATGTCCCAGTTATTTCTGCCTACGTTGCCTTCTTTGTGCCTTAAAAGTCCTGCAGATGAAAGCCTGTTTTGAAAGATCTTAACAAGTTTTATCTTATTTCTAACTTCAAGGAATTAATGACCTGACGTTGGGTTTGGATTTCTAACCTTACTGAATAAAAATGGCAAACGAAACCACTTAATTGAGCAGAGAACAGACAGCAAAGATGCAATGTAACATTTTTTTTCTTGCTAAAGATGTATACACTACTTAAGCAGAGATGGTTATTCTGATTTCTCTGGTAATTCTATTCACAATTACCCAGGTGGTAAATTACGAGTGGATATATGGGTGTTTTTCATCATTATGTCTTGAACAGAGTTTGCTCTGCCTAACTGAAGCTGAGATTCCCACTTGTTCAAAAAATTTTTTGGCTTGTGAAAATAAATATAGGTAGTGTGCATTCTGGTAAACTTTCTCTACAGGTAAAAATCACCATATCATTTTTTACGTGAGTAGTACTCACATAGTCTGTTTCCATCCTTACCTCTACCAGTGAATTTTCAGACTGATTGATCTTTCCATTTTGAAATGTTTGAAATATTGACAGGACAATGCCATTCCAAAAAAAAAAAAAGCAAGCCCTGAATTTTCAAGGAACCCAATGTCATCCTGAACACTAAAGTTTTCTGTTTGGGGAGTAGGTGGTTGTAGATAGAATGATGGACTTTATGCAAACTGTGGGAAAATGACTCCATATTTGTTTCACTCTTTAAATTGGTGCAAGTATAACTTTAGGAAATTGTTGGAAATGGTACTAGAAATAATAGCAATCCACACAGCACATTGACCGGCCCCCTCCAGATCAAAGACCTTATCATAGATTCAGACAACTCAGATACAGTAGCTCATTTTGTCACTGATCTCATATCTCCTGACAAACAGTTAACCCTTTCTTAACCGGAACTTCGGCATGTGAAAAGACAACCATTTGCCTTACTGCGGTCTGGAGAAGGCTTTATAAGATTTAAAGACTATAAGCAGGATTCCAGAAGCATGCTGATGTGGTAGGAATACATGGACTAGAAGTTAGAATTCTCACTAGTCAAACAATATGAATGTAAGTTCTCTGAGACTCCATTTAACCCTAAAAATACAGATAATTATATCAAGTAATCATCTTTCATAACTTGATTTTAGAATTTAGAAAATTGATAGTAGAAATATTATAAATTTGGGCAAAAATGGCTTCATAATCACATATAGTTATAGAACTAGTCTAAATTGAGACACCTTTTCTTTCTAAGAATATATTATTGAGAATATGAAGAATGCTCATATTCACATTTTCTTTTTAAGAAGTTGGGTCTGTGATTATTGTGTTATAACAAATAACAGTCTTCAACTGGATCAGTAATTATACATGAGAGAAGAGAAATCAGTGATTTTAAAATAATCTTCAAATTTTATGATCTTTGCTAAAAAGCATCTCATCACATGTAAAGAGAATGACTATCAGGGCAATAAGATTTCCTACTGAGAATAATGTTCACAGTAGTTCCTTATTATATCTAACACACATTAATCACTTCCAGAGCTTGACAGAGTTATACTTCGGATCTCAAGCACAATTATCACACTCTGTGTCCACATTAGTTAGAAGACATGAAGAAATACCTTCCCCAGCATTCCAGTTCATCTCAGTGGCATTCTTAAAAATGAGCATAGGGGCTGGAGAGATGGTTCAGTGGTTAAGAGCACTGACTGCTCTTCCAGAGGACCCGGATTCAATTCCCAGCACCCACATGGCAGCTCACAACTGTCTGAAGATCCAGTTGCAGGGGATCTGACACCTTCACATCAATGCACATAAAATATAGTTAAATAAACCATAAAGACTATTTTTTAAAAAAAATGAGCATATGCAGGTAAAAATGAGAATATTCCATGATAGGATGGGGCAACTTCTAAGAGTACCCTGGGATTTATAGAATTTGTGAACATGAGCAAAAGTGTCCTGACATCAGCTAAGACTTGGAAATTCTCTATAAATTTAAAATGAAAAAAGAAAGCATATTTAACAAATAGTGATAGCATAACTGGGTATCAACATGTAGAAGAATGAACATATATCCGTATCTATCACCATGTACAAAACTCAAGTCCAAATGGATCAAAGACCTCAACATAAAGCCAGCCACACTGAACCTCATAGAAGAGAAAGCGGGAAGTACACTTGAGCACATTGGCACAGGAGACCACTTCCTAAATAGAACCCCAGAAGCACAGACACTAGGAGAAACAATTAATACATGGGACCCCCTGAAACTGAAAGGCTTTCTTAAAGCAATGGACACAATCAACAAGACAAAACGGCAGCCTAGAGAATGGAAAAAGATCTTCACCAACCCCACATCAGACAGAGGTCTGATCTCCAAAATATACAAAGAACTTGAGAAATTAGGTAAAAAAAAAAAAGAACAAATACTCCAATAAAAGATGGAGTACAGACCCAAACAGAGAACTCTCAACAGACAATTCTGAAATGGCTGAAAGAGGCTTAAGGAAATGCTCAGTATCCTTAGCCAACAGAGTAATGCAAATAAGAACAACTCTGAGATTCCATCATACACCTGTAAGAATGGCCAAGATCAAAAACACTGAGGACAACTTATGCTGGTTGTAGGGTAAATGGAACACTCTTGCATTGCTGGTGGGGGTGCAAGCGGGTACAGCCCCTTTGGATATCAGTATGGTGATTTCTCAAAAAAAGTAAGAAACAACCTTCCTCAAGACCTAGCAATACCACTTTTGGGTATATACTCAAAGAATGCTCAATTGTACCACAAGGACATGTGCTCAACTATATTTATAGCAGTATTGTTTATCATAGCCAGAACCTGAAAACAACCTAAATGCCCCTAAGCTGAAGAATGGATAAAAAAAAATGTGGTATATTTGCACAATGGAGTACTACACAGCACAAAAAAATAATGGCATCTTGAAATTTACAGGCAAATGGATTGATCTAGAAAACATCATATTGAGTGAGGTAACCGAGACCCATAAAGACAAATATAATATGGACTCACTCATAAGTAGTTCTTATACATAAATCAAAGAAAACCAGCCTTCAAATCACAATCCCTGGGAACCTAGACAACAATGAGGACCCTAAGAGAGACATACATGGATCTAATCTACATAGGAAGTAGTAAAAGACAAGATCTCCTGAGTAAATTGGGAGCATGGGGACCATGGGAGAGGGTATAAGGGGAGCGGAGAGGAAGGGAAGGAAGTAGAGAAAAATGTAGCTCAATAAAATCAATAAAAGAAAATGCTGTATAAGGAGAAAATAGTTGTAACCAGTACAGACAGATACAAAGTGAAGGCAGGAAGACAGATGAAGAGATCCAGGGATACAGAGACTCTTTCAAAAGGAGAAGAAGGTAGAGGAGAAGTTGGAAGAGGAAGAGAAAAGAAGGAAAGAAAGAGAGAAAGGATAAAAGAAAGGAAGGAAGGGAAGAAGGAAGGAAGGAAATTTGTTTCTGCTATTACAGTTCACAGTTTGAGGAACATTTCAAATATAAAGAAAAGGATAAAATATTAACCAGCAAATATTGTCTCTTAGAATGTAAGCTAGGAATTAGTCTCTACATGATGTTTGGTTTAAAAAATATTTAAAGGGTTAAATGAGATTTGAAAAATGAGTGCAGGAAAATGAAATTTATAATTCAAAGTCAGTTGCATGAGCCATTCCTTCACTGACCAGCAGCTCTGGACCACTTATCAGATACCAGTTCCTTTTGAGTTTCTGAGGTCACAGGAGCAAAGAAAGACGAACCTACTGATGAACAGAAGTTGTAGTTCAGAATTAAGTCACAACTTTAGGTAGCATTTGCAATCCTGACACAGAGCCATTGTCTGGGGAACAACAGGAAGCAGAATGGGATGGCTGATCTTGATTGTTATCTTGACAGGATTAGGAATCACTTGGGGGATAAACCTTTCCTTGTGTATGTGATGATATCCCCAGGTAGCACTGACTGAGAGAATCAGACCTGCTCAGTCAGTGGGCAAGGGCTGCCAAAGGGAAACTGAGATAGAGAGTTTCAGAGAAAAGTCCCTCTTGCCTTCATTGCCTGGTATGCTCATCACTCACGCTGTTGCTCTCCTGACATCAGCACTCAGCCTCTTCTGCCTTCAAACATGGAATGAACACCCACGACCTTTCATCAAATTCCAGATTTTTCCGTTCCAGTTGGCAACTGTTTATATATGGCAACCTCACAAAATGAGAAGTTCCCAGGTTCTCAGCCACCTCTGCCTGCAGATGACCACTGTTGACCATTCAAGCACTATCAGGTAAGCCGATCTAACAACTCCCTTTATAAAACATACACATTCTTCTGGTGAGTTCCTGTAGAAAGCAATAGCTTTCTACATACAGTAGATGTCAGGCAGCCTGATGTAAAACCACATTCCATTTGTCAATAACTGCATGTATCATCAAAAAGAAAAGTGTCGCTTTTTGTCATCAAAATGACATCAAAGAGAAAAATGTAATTCTAAAATCCTCAACAAAAATGCTTTATTTACGAGTTATTTTTATCATTTTAAACATACTGGGGTTTTGTCAAACTTTATGTTTTCTATCATAAAATATCTTAGTAGACAGAATAGGGCTATAAATTTCTTATAAGCTTCTATCATGGCATGGAAACTGCACTCCTGTCTTGAGCTGTGAAAAAAGCAGAGATGCTTTTTTCAATGGAGGGTGGCAGAGACCTAGAGTTTTACCTTCCTCAGCAGGACTGTGACTCTGTCTACATCATCTTCTGCAATGCCTCCCCAGGGAGCCATGCAACCACTGCAGGAAAAGTCCAGGCGAGGCAGTTGTCTCAATGGATTGGCAGAGACGGTGCACAAGCAACCCAAAATCATAGCATAAACTAAATGTATTCTCTGTGATCTGGAAGCATCAGGTATTTGATGTCGATTAGGTAACTTTGAAAGAGGAAGAAACTGAAGCTGGTCTCCATCATTCTTCACTCTCGCTGTCTATTCTTTTTTATTATAAACATGAGAAAGTGTTCTGTGGAAGGACATCTTTCTGCCTTGTCTCTCTCTTGGGAAGGCTCTTGCCTAGGCATGAGGGCTTGGGTTTGGGTTGGAAGCAATTAGCCTTCAAAGATCAGCACCTGGCACGGATGTCCACCCTTTGTTCAGCAACAGTGTTACATCCAAATCCCTGAAGGTTCTTTATTGGTAGCCTGCTGTCTGGTAGCCCTGGAGCAAAGGAACCAAGTCCAAGTTCAGGATAATTTTGTCCTCCTTTTTGAAACACTCAAGCCAGAAAACATGGTATTTCCCTGGTCCTTCTAGCCTTGTGAGTCAAATACACCAGAGCTCATGGGACTGATGTCTAGAAGAACCAATCAACAAGTGAAGAGGAATTGAAATCCTGTCCTGGGACTCTGTCCAGAGCACTAGATCTTTCTTTGAAACCTTAACACTATCATGTTGTGCTGCTCATGCCCATATTGATAAGCACCTGAGATGGATGGAAGGAATAGCTGGACTATCCTGATCCTTTGTTCCTGGGTAATCGTAAGGGGTCTTCTTTGAACTGTGTATACCTCTGTGAACACCTTTACACACTCTCCCATCCTCTACCACTAAATGCTAATGACATGATGATCAGTAGGCTCAACACTCAGAGGTGATTTAATAAAGGCAACTAATGTTTGCCACAAAGTCTCAAGACTCAAAGCACTCCTGAACATCTCAGCATTGCAGCTTAATGCTCCTAAGTTTTTGCCACATCCAGGCACAGTTACATACCCAATATGTTAACATCCTAGCTCTATGTTAATTAAACTGTCCACATAACAAACAAACAAGTAAAGAGGATGACACTGTAAAATATCTGTTCACATGACATCCTATATTCTATTACAAAAAGATACCAAAATCTGTACTCCACTAACTTGGAAAACTGAAAAGAATTAGATTAACTTCTAGTTTCATGCAGACAACTAAAACTAAACCATGAAGTAATCAGCAATCCAAACAGACTCAAGACAAATGAGGAAACTAAAGCCATAATAAAATCCCTCTGATTAAAAGAAAGCCTAGGCCCAGACAGAGTCATACCAGAATTTTGCCAGACTTTCAAAGAAAAGCTACAGACAACACTTCTTAAATTATTTTAAAAATATAAACAGAAGTATCATTTTCAAACTTCTTCTATGAATCCAGTAGTAATCTAATATCAAAACCAAGTAAAGACAAAACAAAATGAAACAAACTATAGGTCAACCTGATGAACAAAGATACAAAAATCATCAGTAGGGAGCTTTCCAACAATAGTTGGGCATATATAAAATAGATCACCTGCCGTGATATGTTCATTTTATTTCAGAGATACAGGGATTGTTCAAAATATTTAAGTCAGTACAGAGTTATAGGAATAAAAAGATCATGATATTGGTTAAAAAAAATCTACATGCTGTAGACCAATAGAATAAAATAGAAGACTCAAACAGGAGCACATGAAACTACAACACTCCGATATTGGACAAAGATGACAAGAACATACACTGGAGAAAAGTCAGTCTCTCCACCACATGTCCATACTTAGTGAGAAAAGTTTGTCCTGTACTTCTCACCCTTCACAAAACTCTACTGCAAATGGGTCAAAGACCTCAGCATAAACCGTAAACACTGAAATTTCTAGAAGGAAATGTAGGCAGGAGGTAGGACCTACAATCTAAAAAAAACTGTTTTGTTTTGTTTTTTACAATTTTCTTTTCAGTTTTTACTTCTGTTTCTCCAGGATTACAATGCACGCTTAAAATCATTCTATATAAAAAAAGATGGTTATTAAGTTAACTTATAGTGAGGAGTTTTAAATCTTAAAATTATGTTCTATTTGAAGCCTGGCACATCAACTTGAGGGAGTGGTGTATGAGGGTTTTTCTGTATTTCTTTGCTTTCATTGGTTAAATAAAGACTCTGCCTGGCCTATAGAATAGGAAACAACCCTTAGGTTGGCAGAGTAGACAGAACGGAAGGTGGTGGGAGAGAAGGAAGTGAGGCAGACGCCATGATCCTCCTGCCTAAGATGGACACAGGTTCGAATCTTCCGATAAGTCACCACCTCATGGTGACATACAGACTTTTATAATGGGTTATTTTTAGATGTTAGAGTTAGGCAAGAAAAGACTAGTGATAATGGGCCAGGCAGTATTTTAATTAATACAATTTTCATGTGGTTATTTCGGGCATAAGCTAGCTGGAGGCCAAGAGCCAGATGGGAAGGAACAAACGGATCTGCGTTCCTCTCAGGTACTGGGAACACAGCCACACCTCTTGCAACAAGGGAGGACCAAGTCCCTTCCTCCTGCAATGAGGCTAAGCAAGGCATCCCACCATAGGGAATGGATACCAAAAAGCCAATTTATACACTAGACCACCATGGGAGGACTTACTCTTTTGGGGGAGGATGGGAAGAAATGGGGGGAGTGGAAGGAGAGGAGGGGCAGGAAACTGTGGTTGACATGTAAAATTACTAAAAAATTTAAAATAAAAAATATCATGCACTATTAATAGGCATTGATAAAATAAATATTGAGTCACAGAAAAGCTGCACTCATGTAGCAGTGTGTGAGAAAAATCTTTCAGAACTGTTCTGAGACAGGTAGCACTATTCATGAGTGATTTTTATTTTTACTCATTTTGTAAGCATGTGTAGAAGGGACAGACACACACCTGCAGGGACACCCTTGTGAACATGGAATATTTCTGGAAGCAGTTATGAGAACTGGCAATATTACTTATGGTTAACAATGTCGATATTAGAATAGAAGGTAGATCATTTCTCTTGTTTTGTATTTGAGTCTTTAACTTTGTACCATTCACTAAAATGGTGGCATAAGGCGGGTTGGGTCATGTCCAAATGACTTGCAAGATGATAACAAAAATGATCCAAGACTGTAGTATTTTGTTTGCTGTGTTTATAGGCTTTCCTATAGTCATTTTTTGTTATATCACAGACAGTCCAAGTGTCACCTTTGTTAATGTGTCCCATTTTGAAGGAAAATTTGGAGCTAATGTATCAAAATTGGGGTAAATTTCCTCACTTTAGATGTTTCAATTGCATTAGTCAATGTTTTATCTTTTATAATCAATTAAATGCTTTTTTGAATAGAAGGCTATCAGTTTGAAAGTTTTGAAAACATTTGATATCTTTGTATGTGTTAATCAACATTTGTACCCATTGCAAACCGATAGGTAGTTCACGATCTACACAACTTATGACAGTGGAAAGATCATCGTTCATGTTCTATGGCATGCAACACCATCTGTTGCAAGAAGAGTCCTGACTTCTCTTTGTATAATCATATTGTAAGGCATCTAAGAACATCACTGGCAATTTCTTAGCAATTTTTCCAAAACAGATACATATATGAACAACATACACACACATAGACACACACACACACACACTTTCCACTGAATTTCATTAAGCCTTCTAGGTTTTACAAAACAGTAAATTGTCCTTTCTCTTGAGCCTTAGGAATTTTGCCATATTGACTGAAGTACTGATTTTCAAAAACCATAACTCCATAAAACACACTGGGATATTTTCCTTAATAAGAGGGATTTGGGCTTCGTTTTGGCTTGGTGTCTTGAGTCTTTGCTTGCTTGGATCATTAAAATCCATTCCTAAGAGCAACTAAATATGGCTCCTGCTCATTTTTCTTCCAGCTATCATTTACAATACACGTGGCTATAGCATCTAATTATAGAAGGAACAACCTGTCAATTTATCTTTAACAGAGGCTGTCTGTTTCCCCTGCATATCCAGGAGCAGAGTGTCCTGCACAATGGACAGCAGCTACTAGCACTTTTTCCTAATGTCTCAGCAAGGCAAAGGCATTTCTCTCTGTTGCTCTTGACAAACGTTGTTCTCAGATAACAGTCCCTGCTGCCATACGGAATTCCTGAAAGCTTGTTTTTTTCCCTGTCCTTATAGGCAGGACTTCAGCTGAGTATGGTCCCTTGATACTCCCCTGCAGCTCCAGGGTCTATACTGACTGCCAGGGCTGCATCTTCAATGATTTCTACAATTTGCTTCCATCCACATCTTTTCCTGCCCTCTGAATCCTATCTACCTCACATCTCCTTGCCTTTTCTTGTATTATTTTGTGCCAGGAAAAAAGACATCATTAGCTCATTTCCTTTGTTCTATGTAGCATTAAGGTCCAGAGGCAACTTGTTCACCTTTCCCTTTAGGTAGAGAAATGTCACAGGATTCTCACGTAAAATGAAAGGAATGTTGAGGTTTGATAGAGTTGATAAGAACAAATGAGTTAAACTCTCCATATAATTCTGTATGTACAGTGAGTGTGTACTAGAAATGGCCCATAGTCCCAAAGACCATAACATTATCAACCCTCCCACCCAAATGTGAAGAAGGTGGCTGGAAAAGAGGAATCAATAGCCAAGACTTTATGCTGCTATTCTAGAGGATCAGAGTTGTCTTGGCAGCATCCACATAGTTGTGACTCTGGTTACAGGGCATCCTGTGCCATCTTCTGTACTCCAAGGGACACATGGACAAACAGACACACAGATGTACACACCCCAATAATAAAAAAAATAAAAATAAATATCTGTTGCCAGTTTCAACTCTGTGTCTATATTGAGTTGAAATAATTGTCACATTTTTCTCCCTCAAATTGAACCCCCTTCCACTGTAATGAAGTATTATTAAATACCTTGGTACACTGAATTTTACCATATTATCAAACGGTACTTATGCTAAATTTAATCAATATACTGTGGCAGAGCTGTGTAGTTTGGAAGAATGAATTCAATGTTAATATCACCCTTGTTCTGTGCAGCTGAACCACGGTAAATATGCAGGCCAGAGTGCAGGGATCCCTGAGTGGGAACTCCAGGAGGCAGGCCACTTAGCTAGATTAAGAACTTAAGCAGCTAAAATAAATTGCCCAATTCCTGTCTTATGGCTGTGTTCACATTGCTGCATATTTACATCCAAACAGCTTGACTAAGACTGTGTGCAGTAGACACAAACTCCCAGGGATGAGTCCATCTCTTTCATAGTCAAAGGCTGACATTTCAGGCCCCTGAGGGAGTGCTGCAGAGAGTGGATGGGGTGAGGAAAGTCTAAGACATGTCAGCATACTGTCGAAGGAGGGAAGAGAGAGAAGAGCTGTCAGCTAAGATGGGCAAACAGAAGCAGCAACAAGAATGTTCTGGCATACCCACCACTTCTATGTATTTTTTTTTTTGGTTATTTCAAAAGATCCTTAGAATCCTCAAAATCGAATACTGTTTCTAAGTTCCAAATCAAATCTCTGATAAGATCAGTTTTGCTATTTCACTTTCTCAATGCTCATTTGTAACCCCATCGCTTGAACAAAACAGAAAATTAATGGGGCTAATAAATCTTGGATGCAGCGCTAAGGAAGACGGTCACATGCAGGGTTAAAAATAGAGAGTGCAGACTCCTTTCCAAAAGTTGGAGAATCTTCACATGTTTATATTTAAGCGAATAGTGACAATTACCTTACCATGACAGCTTCTCTGTCAGGTTTGTCCTTGTGAGATGAACAAAGATGCATGAGAAGACCTTGTGGAACGAGCTTTGACTCCCGCCCACTCTCCTTCCAAGCATTTAAAACAAGACTTGGAAAGATACAGAAATCTTAATGCATGATTCCAATAGCCTGGGCATGTGGAATTTATAACATTAACATTTCATGCTTTCTTTTGGAATCTTTTCATATTTTTAGGAGCATTGGTTGGGGGACATGGAGCCTCCAAAACTCCATGAGAAATATCACCTAGGTATGTTTTGCTGACTCTTGAACCCACACTTAGAAAGTATCTTTAGCTAAAATCACACTGTCTTCAAATTCCCTGAATTAACAGCCAAAACTTCTCACGCCTGCTCCACAGTCCCTTGTGATACCCCACTGTATTATCGGTGCCTCCTCAATGTCATCTTGGCTAGAACAGTTTCTCAGACTTCCCTTGTCAATAACCTGGAGGGTCTTGAAAAGTTCTCCCTGCTACTTGACGCTTTATTCCAGAATGTGGAGTTTTCTAGTGCTTTCTAGTTACTCACCTGGTGCTGCAGGTTGTAAGGCAGACGATATTAGACATAAAGGGCTGCACCCCTCATGAGGTATGCCTGCATGCTGCACACGAGATAACAGGAAGCTTCTGTGAAAGTCAGTCTGTCAGTGTTCTCTCAGGAACCTTCCATTTTTCCATGAGATTTTCCAAAAGGTATTTGGAGAAGAGTTTCCAAGTGCAGCCCATCCTTAAGGTATGTAGACACAGATTTCTTTGCATAGGTTTCTCTTTTTCACTTGTTTAATTACCAATGGAATCATTTTTATGTAATAATTGAGGTTGTAGGCATTTTTTTATATTCTGGATAACAATGTAACAAACATCCCAGTGCTTGCTTCCACTATTCTAGTTGAAGTTGTTCCAAGTTCATTACCGGGGCCTCTTTCAGGTGGCTGCTCTTTGTCTTTGATATGAACTCATCAGTACTCATTAGGTTGTTCTATAGTTTTGTTTGTTTTAGCTAGCAAATTTCTGGAGAAGTAATATACTCCTCCATTATTTTCTCAAATCTTTGACTGCATCCTAGAGGCAGCTACATCTCTAAGGAATGCTGGTTGCCATCATTAGAAAATGGATTGGGAAGTAGAAGCCGGAGAGAGGCCAAACATCTTGGTCCTGAGTCCTGTAGCCTCTACTCCTTCTCTGTAGTCTGAGACACCAATGTGTCTGTGTATGACCTGTCTTCTTCTTCATGCACAATGACTTAAACATGACACAGATAGATCTTCTTGGTGCTCTTCACTTACATATGTGTAACCGCCTAGTCCAGAGAAGAAGCCTTGCACCAATCATGTTCTTAATTATAATTTTATAAGCTCTTCTAGGAAAAATTCTCAAATTTTATCTCTTTGGTAAGATGGACATACATATATACATGCATGCAGGCAGACAGACAGATAGACGCACACATACACAAACACAGTCCAAAGAGAACTTGGGTATAATCTGGTCTATTATCTTTTTACATGAATGAGAATTGACATGCTCAATGACTTATCCAAATTCATAAATCTAATTCTGAACAATTTAGAACAGACAGGCAGATGTCTTCCTCATTAAAATAGATTTTAAAAAAAGTTTCAAATTTTAGAGTGACTCAGCAAAGCGCTGTCATATAAAGAATTCTAGGATATATACCATTTAATAAAGGGGACCTCATTAACAATAACAATCAAAGTCCAAATAAGTTAACAGTGACCATGAAATTGAAAATGTATGTACCTAAGAAGCCATCACAGCCTCAAATATCAAAATACGGTATTCAGCTAAACTATGAGCTCATTCAACTCTAAACACTAGAGACAGGCACTAAAGAATAAATCTGAGCAAGATTGTAGCTACAATATTTGGCATCAATAATGGTCCCCACATTCAGTATGGAAGGAACCTTGTCTGTTTATATAATTAAGGGATAACATTGGCTGAAAAATAAACATTGGCAAACACTCTTTTGGTTCACAAAAGACCAGTATTCTTGAATGGTGCTGAATCTCTTCGCAGGAAGTTTGGAAAGAGTACGTCTTGATTCATGTCAGCCAAATTATGTCATAAAGGGTACACGTCTTATAGTTTTACATAGGAACCTTCACTCAGAGAAAACATCTATTATTTCATTGTGGGAAAACAAGATATTTAAGCTGATCACATAAAACAACATAAACATTATTTGAAATGCTGTGGAATAAAGATTATTCTAAAATTAGCTGTCATGCTAATCCCAGTTGTGTCTATATAAAATGTTTACAACGATGTAACCAGCATCAGAAAATAAAGCAGAGTTCAGGTTTAGCTCATGTTTATTATCAAGTACATTCTAATGGTTTATTTTTAGCATATTTTAATTTCTAATTTATTTTTTACATTTTAATTTAAGGTATATGTAGCTTTTATCAAAAATATTTATCTATGGTGTAAAGTATCTGAACATGGATGTATTTTGTTTATAATGAATTTTGGTCCATTTCAAAATGAAAACCCTAAGGTTGTTCCTGAATTCAGTGATTGGTTTGTCCTGCTACCTTCAGATTTGAATTACCTTAAGGTTGAAATATGGCTTTAACAATACACTACCTTCTTCAGGTGGGTGGTTCTCAAATTTGGGAATAAACCAGAGTCCTAGGAAGAGATTTTGAAAGCACTGATGTCTGGATTCTACCCTAAGTGGCTGCTTCTATAGATCTGGGATGGATCTATGACTTCTAGAAAGCTGATCTGCAGAACTTTCAGGCTTTATCATGCACTTGCTGTCAGTACTGAATCTTCTGGGGGATTATATCTCTTTTCACATTTACTACTTGAGAATTTCTTCCGTGACTAGTGTTTACAGGCATCCCCCAACCTTCTCCAACTCCTCCCGTGTCCCTTCACTCTCTTTTCAGTCTTCATTATTGTTATACACTGACATCCCCACACATGAACACAAACATGCATGCACGTGCACACATAATGCACATGTGTATACACAAACATACACACATGTGTACAAATGCATGGATATGCAAACACACACATGCATATACATAAACACACACCTGCACACACATAATCATCTTACATCTTTACACAGTTCTTTAAACTGGGCTATGCTGACATTTTAACTGAGAATACGCATGTACAAGATTTTATAAAATTATAATAGCAAAATAAATGTGCAAATAAAAGAGGATTATCCAACAACTAGACTCAGGTTTTTATCCACAATCCCTTTGTTACAGGGATTAAGAAATGAACTTCCACATTTTCCATGTATGTATGTATGTGTACGTATGTATGCATGTGTGTATACTTGTGTTTAGATATATGTGCTTACCACTCACTTTAATATACAAAAATTACTTCAATTATAAATTTCAAAATGTTCAAAGATTTTTCAAGTTTTTAATTCTTATATCTGAATAAAAATACATCAAACAAATTGCCAGTTACCAGTTAATGATAATAAATCTGGAATTCAGACAATTCATTTTTTAGTAGGTATTCTAATTTTATTATGAGTGGCAGATTATATGATATGAATCAAAGCACAAACTGTTTGTTATATTGAAAGCTGATGATTATAATTATAAAATATTGTATTAAATATTTTAGAACATATTATTCATATCCTGCTCCAAGTACAGGAAGTGAATAGTATTCCATGGTTAGCTCTATAGTCTGGGATATTTTTTTCTAGTCATATAATTCAGAAAAGAAGGAACTCCATGTGGGAAGCAATATGGGAAATTCTTAGTTTTACCTTATTCTACAGCATTCAGCTTATTTGTATTGTTTCATTTGCTAAAAAGCAGGAGGACATCTGTACTAGACTATGCTACATAGAAAACCAGCCTTTTTCAGTTTTCTTTATTTTAAACTAAATTTAGCTTCATTATCATGGTGCATTACAAAAAAATCCCTACAATACACCATAGAATACAGAGTATATTTTAAAATTAGAGAAGGGTTTAAATTCAATCTAAATTCTACCGGAAAAGTAACTTATATCTGCCATGGTTAATCGCACAAATACCACATAAGCTAACGTGGTAATATGATTTTACATAAAAATATATATTTTTGTATTATCTGGATTCATGAGAATAAACCAGTAAGGCTCTGAGGAAATATGCATCCAAGTCTTGGGTACTTAGTGCAACTGATTTTTCTGGAAATCAACTTTTCTCAGGTGGGGGATGTGATTACATGGATAAAATTAAAGACTGTGTCACATTTTCATACTGTAGAGCAACTTCCTGTTGCCTGATTAGCTCAGTGGAGCATAGAAAAAGAAAGTGGAAAAATCCTAGGGAAATAAAATATGGAAATTTGATGTCTGAAATACCTTATTTATATAAACTAAATCCTATTTCATTCTGCCAGTATTCACACAACACAAGGTAGATTCTCGTCAAAGTTCAAAGTTGCATGAGAAATATTTTCACACAAACTGTAGCTTATGCACCAACATTATGACCTATACCCTGAGGTCAGACATAGGCCACCATCCTACACATGGGTAAAACTGATTCAAGAAGAGTAGCCAGTAAATATTATAGTTAACAGTCAGGCTAAACAGTCTTTGGCGATTCTGAGGTACAGAATTTCAGTGAAGAGGCTTTACTTATGGGAGACTCTATCCCCACACATTGACTTGTAAAGGATTTCTTAATCTTAGAAGGCAAATCCACACAGAAAACTACAAATGAGAAGCCTGCTTGGCCCCATATGACCAGCACATCTGTGACTTGCCTATTGGTTTTAGAGAGGAACAGTAGGTCAGACCATTCCTCCACAATGGTGGGGATCATGGGTTATTTATAATCAATCGGGTCCACAATGAGGCAGTCAACAGAGGGTAAGATCTCTAGAACAAAAATGCACCAGTTTGCGTGTCAGTTCACATAACAGCACCCCATAATATGTTATATTATAACATAATATTATATTTTAAAATATATTATCAAAAATAATATTCTTCATGTATCATTTTTGTCAGCCAATCATTAAGCCTGTTGTAAACAACTGCAGAATGAAAATAAAGTTTGTTGTGCGAAGCAATCCATCTCTGTGTTTGCCAAGTGAATTCTAGAGTTCTTATCTTTCAACTAAGAACCCTGAATCTGTTCCAGTTGTGATTAATTGACATGCTGAGTGTTGAAAGATTAGTTCCAGTTCACTCCATGGCATTGCTCTATCTTTTAGACGTATTTCTCCTCAGTGCTCCCTATGCTCTGAGGAACAATAGCTGGATCAGAAATAAGTCATTCCTTTATGATCGTTCTGTTTTTAACTGCTTATTGCCTCGCTGCTTTTTTAACCTAACTCCTTTTTGTGGCAAATTCTCAGTGGGAATTACTGTATAACTGTTTTACTTCCCTGGTTTATACGTATAAATCCCATTCCCTGGCCCCCTCTCCTCCACGGTGCCATTTACAATGAAGGAGACACAGAGAGATGGAAGGTGGGATGTATTAACCAGTGCCATGATAGGACCAATTAAAGGAACCAAGTTTTGCCTCCTTATACAATGGGCATGAGGATAAAATGAGTCTTATTCACACCGGATATCTAACAGAGTCAGTACAGATCAGAGCAAATACCCTCAGAAAGCAGGCTGTTCATTCCTCTCTAGCATAAATGATCTTCTTTTCATTATTTTGGATAGGAAGAGTCTCTGTTTAAAACCTATTCTGTACCACCTCTGCTTCCAAAACCATCCATCTTGTTTCACTTTTTCAACACTTGAGAAATGAGTGGCTTGCTCAGCTTGGGACCTTTAGCCTGATGGATGAGCTCAAGAGAGACAATAATAAATAGGAGTGAGAACAGTTTTGTCTATTTCATCACTTCCCAGGAGGAAAGCTCACAGACATTGGGTTATGTCAACAAAAAAGTATTTATGGGATTTCCTGGTCAGTTACCCATGATAAACGCTCTTCAGAAAGTGTGCAGTTCCAAGTCCTTACGCGGTGCTGCTGGGAGGCCCCTTGGAAGCCATTTTCCTGGACTATTTCTTTCTATTGTTCCTTGCTCTTTTGTTTCTCATCCTGACCAAAGGATGGAAACCACCTCTGTGACTATACTTTATAGATAAACATCCAGACAGGGTTAGGGAAGGAATGACTGACCCTCCTACTTTACCTCCTGCTTCATTGTGTCTCAACACACCTGGCTTGTTTGAGTTAATTGACTGTCTTCCATCTCTTCAAGTCTGAAGCAGGACCCTAAAGGTTCTTGTGTGCACTGGTTTCCTATTCTCTCCATTGCTGTGTTCAGGACCTGGGTCAGCAGCAGATACACAAAAGAATTAGATGGAAAACTTAAGTCAACAAAAATAAACACCTTCTGCTTGGAAAATGATAGAACATTAAGTGTCTAAACACAGAAATGGAAGTAAACTTTATAGAGAAACAATTATGCATAATGTGATTTAATAAACAATTTACCAGGTACCAGGACTTCTTAAACTTTGTAAAACAAATCCACTAACAAGAATAAAAATAAATTTAAAAAGTGATATGTGTGTAAAGAAAAAAATCCTATTTGATTTAAAAATATTTTTAAAATAAAATTAATATAAAAAGTATAAAACCAGTGCTACATGGATGTTACTAATAGGATTTTTTCTTTTATACTCAGTACTTGAGGTTTTTAACTTATAGTCACAAAAGAGTCACATTTTATAGAATCTCATACAAATTTTGCAACATTCCTTTTTTATTAGCACTGGAAGAATGGCTATCACCTTAAAACACCCCAATGCACATTACAGGTAATAGACTACAACTACAGAATCATAAAATCCTAAAAGAAAAGTAAGACAAAATTTTCTGAGTGAGTCTTTTTTATAGAGTGAACTGAATATCTTTATTATGTAAGTAACAGAATAGAAACCCATATTTTACAGCTGAGAAAATGAACTATTTGATGACTAAGAACTAGGCACTGTGTGTGTAGTAGTAGAGGCTAGTCCAAGCCTTAGGTCTCAGCCGGCATAAGACTCAAAGGTCAGAAAGTACATACTCCATGTGTGGCTCAGTGACCTCAATGAAATGGATCAAGGATGACTGCACAAAGTCTCATATGTGGAAAGAGCTCTGTGTTACTCAAGATCAAAGGCTGATTCCCAAAGATGATCCTCTGTCTCATCACTAGGAAGGAAAGGCACCAACAAAAGCTCTTTAGTTATAACTTCAGTTATATCTTTGTGAGAAGAATCCATTTTCTGGTTCTGTGCATAGCATACACACATGCAATTCCACACTAGAAGAAAGAGTATCTACATAAACACCCGAACACCAGGCTTTGTTCCACAGGCGTCTGTGTCCCAATTCTTCCTTTGTGATGTTCCTCCAGTCTAAGTTCAATAGAATTTGAATATCAGTGACGGAAATTTTAAAGGGAATTTCCAGCACTGCTCAGAGTATAATTTCTTAATCATCTATATGTAGGATTCTTAAAATTTTCAGTACATATTTCTGGGTTTCATTTTGATTATTTTTCTCATGTATGCACCCCTCTCCTACTTTGTAATCCATAGGAATGTCATACTCTGCTTCTCCAGCACTTGGAAAAGGCTAAGATAGCAATTCTGGCTACTGTATAAAAAACATAGGTCACTTCTAACATTTAATTATCTGAGCAAATCCTCCTGTTGCCTCCTTCTGCATGGTAAGGTATGTGGAGTCTACTCAGTTGTTGGCTCAGTAGTCACTGCCTAGAACATCTAGTCTACACACCTGAACCGAAAATGAGATGGGTATATTTACTCAGTGAAAGTTTAAAAGGTTGTCTTTATATATAACACGTTGGGGTTTGTGTGACTATATTCTACACAACGCAACTTGAAATATATATAGTAGTGTTGCATAAAAACATTCTCCATCGAGACTAAATTTATAACATGTATGGAACTGATTATCAATAGACTCTTACTTATGGACTCAGGTCATCATTAAAATATATTTGAAACCTGACAGAAGTATCTCTACTTAAGACTCCGAACAGCTCAAAACAAGTAGGTTCCCTTCTCTAACTGTGTGACATCCCAAGGTCTTTCCGGGCACATTTATTTTTCTTTTGCAATTTGACCTTCCTTTCTGACAACATTCTCTCTCTCCCTCCCTTTCTCTCTCTCTCTCTCTCTCTCTCTCTCTCTCTCTCTCTCTCTCTCTCTCTCTCTCGCTTTCATATTGCACTGTTTTCTAATTTTTCTCATTCTAACTCCTTTAAAATAAAGACTAAATGAACTCCAGGGGACACAAGTCACATGCATTCTGACTGTGGGTTACTTTAGTCTATAATTCAAATATTAGAAAATTGGGATCCGGGCGGTGGTGGCGCACGCCTTTAATCCCAGCACTCGGGAGGCAGAGGCAGGTGGATCTCTGTGAGTTCGAGACCAGCCTGGTCTACAAGAGCTAGTTCCAGGACAGGCTCCAAAGCCAAAGAGAAACCCTGTCTCCAAAAACCAAAAAAAAAAGAAAAGAAAAGAAAATTGGATTCTCTTTATATGGAGAGGGGTTTGGGGAGAGAATAAGTTCTTCAGCCTCATTTAGGCCAAACATTGTCCATATTTAAGACCTAACAAATGAACCTCTTATACAGCTTGGTTAGGTTCTAGAATATATACTTATCGTAGGCTGAGTGGACATTTTATGAGTTGCCTGTGAACCCAACCATCATTTTTAATGTCGTTTCTATGGGAAAATCCATCCCAAGTTCCAAACAGCTGATTCACAAATGAGTTTCTGGAATGTGACCAGTTTTTAAAGTGTGGACTCATGCATGACAAAATGAGGAGAGCCCAGTCACCAAGAGATGAAGCTCAGGTCTGCTATCTTCCATGTGCACGGACAGTGGCTTAATGATGATAAGACTATCTGTCTGAGCAGCTGGCAAAGTGTCTGTATTCTCAGTACTCACATAGGAGATTAAATGCCTCCTGTCAACTTCTGCTGCATAATTCATAGCAAGGTGGAAGGAATTTGGATCTTGATATGATGAAGTAAATGGTGAGAGGATATATGATGTCATGATCCAGTTCACAGAACATTCCTGTGTTTGTCAATCAATGGTCTGTGCCTAGACACACATCATCAATGAATTGCTAGTGGAGCAAGAAACTGACAATGGACATGAGTGGTCATTTCTTGCTAACTTAATACTGGATGTATCTTAGTGATGATGTGTGAAAGAATGACAGTCTTGTGAGTCAAGTAGAGGCCTTTGCATCACACATGCCTGTCTGTCAATCCTGACCGTTGATAATCACATTTTTAACCAGAGAAATTAAGGAACAATGAAAGAGAATGGGTGTATATACATTCATCTACCAAGTCTTCATTCACTCTCAGAATGCACATTCAGTATAAATTAATATATGTGTGTACATACCAAATGTACATTCAGTTACATTAATATATGTGTGTATATACCAAATGTACATTTAGTATACATTATACAATAACATATACAGTATAGAGTAATATATATGTGTGTATACCAAATGTGCATTCAGTATATATTATACATTTATATTAAAACATTCAGCACCTGGTCTTCAATCTTATTTCACATGAAAATTTGATACCAAGTGAGAAATCTTGAAAAGACTTAGTAGGGAAAGACTTTATTAAAATGTTTAACTTCAAACCTAACATTTGCAGGATACTTACAGAATAGAAACACTCAGAGAAATAACTAAGACACTTTACATTGTGGGTTGCAAAGTGAAGCCAGGACTCCCTGGTCCATGGAACAAATTGAACACTTGCAAAAAGATAAAGTGAAAAATGCCCTTTCTACTTGGCTAAGGTTTTTGACTGGGCACATATTTCTATATATCTCTTCACATATGAGGGATCAATGCTGATTCATGGAGATCTCCTACTTTAGGAGAAGATTCATTCACAAAGTGAGTCCATTATAATTTTATTGATTTCTCAAAAAGGGTTTGGGATAGACTATTGAGGAAGATAGCCCCAACTTATTTACAAAAGTTTTTTTTTTTTAAAAAAAATCTTTGAGCTTAAATATGTATTGCCTTAAGGAACACATTTCAGAACAGAATCATTATTGGATTACTTTCTGATTAAACATCACATAAAAGAACACAGTTCATTCCCTTGTTGACAATAGCTTCCTCCTGCTGTCTCAGCAAATAAGGTTTCGATAGATAAAGTCTGTCTTCAAAGCTTTGGTATTGCAAAAGTGTGGCTCAATGATAGGTATGTATGATCCCAGTTTTAGGATTGGACAAAGATAAGTGGATCACTGGCGATCCTGCTTCAAAAAACAAGGCAGAGAATAATTGTGGCAGACATCTGATGTATACCAGCTGTCATGAGCCTGCACAAGCAAATGCACCTGCATGAATACATATACCGCCAAACCTATGAACCTCACAAATCCCCAAAAGGAGAAATTATTGTAATTTACAGACACATTTATATAGTACACCTTTCCTTCTGGAGTTTCTAGATACTAATTGAAAGGACAGGATTTCTCAGACATTAGGCAAAGCAAAGAACTGAGGAAAAATTAATAACCACCGCAGAATAAAGCATAACCAAGTGCATCACAGGGCACATAGAAGAAGAACAACACATCACACAGCAAATAAACCATGGCTCCTGCAATGGATTTCACAAATGTTCTCCCTCACCAATATGAAGTACAGTGTCAGCTTCCTGAGACAGCTTATGGGATTGAACGCTGGTACTTTCCCCAATTTGAGCGTCTGTTTACTGCTATGGGAATCTGCTGGACTTTGTCAGGGTTACCACAGGATACGTGACCAGCCAGCTTCATATTTCCTCAGTGTTCCATAAGTACAGCTCTAACCAGGGGCTCGGGAGATGGCTCCAAGGTTAAGTGATTGCTGAATGAACATAAGGACTGAATTTCAGGTCCTCCAGAATAGTGTCAGATGGGTGTCTCGCCTCTAATCCTAGCCTTGGGAGGCAAGGGCACAGGATTTACAAAGCAAACTGGCAATAGGACTAGCTCTATTCTGTGCCTGACTGATCTCCAAGCCAAGCAACCATCATATTAGGAAACTCAGCTGTCTACCCCTCCATGGAGGGCGGAGGGTCTCCTAGTCAGAACTCTACCAGAATTGCATGCAGCCTCATGGAGCATCTAGAGAATATAAGCCAGGTGAGATGAGGAGAGTTTGGTCTCCATCTCAGCTATTTAGGCAAAGCTTCATCACTGCTAGGTAAAGGCTTGACAGGTAAAGTCGGCTGGGGGAGGAGTATCAACAGCCCTTTAAATAAACTTGCCCAACATCTGTACAAAATTCCAATGAAGTGATTGGTTTCCCAAAGTGACATTTGGAGGAACTATGCCACAGTTTTTTTTTACTAGGAAGTTCAGAAGAGGGGTATCTGCAGTTTATGTCTGACCCAGAGAAGGAATTTTAACAACATCTTATTTCGGAGCTCTGAGTTTGATTGAGAGAGACTATCTCAGTAAGCATTTCCATTGAGAATACCTATAAATAAAATGAAAGAGTGATTAGGAATGATTCTTGATATCAACCATGGGTTTCTGAACACATACACCCATGTGTGTCAAGACAAATGCAAACACTCTAACACAAACATACATGCACACACGCACACGCACACACACACACATTTTAGAAAACGCAGCCACTGAACAGAAATGAAGAAACACAGCTGAATACTACATAAGCCTATTGGTTAGGCCTTGAGTAAGAAGAATAAAAATTAAATATCTCATAATATATGGCAGGGATCATCATACCATTTGCATACCATTATATTATATTGATCGCACCTAATAAATATCTGCCACAGGTAGCCAATCACCGAGACTGTACCAAAGGGATAATACTATTAAGAAGTAAATTAAAAATTAAATATCTTGAAAATTCTAATTCTAATTCTTTTCTAATAACTTACACCTATCATTTAACAGTATTAGCCAATACACAGTGAGGTACCAGCAAGCCTTGGTAGGGTTTTACATACAGATGCAGGTACATGTGGGTGCATTAACTTGCTTTTAAGTGAATTTCACTATGCTGTGAAACAAAGCAAGCTTCTACATCACAGATAGAAGAAGCAGCTAGGGCTACCTTCCCCTGGTGCCCTGTGAGGTCACTGATGAGCTGTGGCCATTTCTAGCTGAGCAGCATGGAACTGACCTTTACAAAGCTGCGCTTTATTAAACAGAAACATAATATGGATCAGAACTTGAACTTAGTATGCAAAAGAAATGCAACTGTACAAGAAAGTTGATGATGTTGTACTATTTCCATACTCAGGACATATGCTCAGAATAGGAAAAACACATTAGAATTACTATGGAAATTTTGTAGAGGAATTAAATACATACCACAGATGCATACATTTATTATTTATGAATCTGTGAGGTATGTATGCTACATGGAATGATATACACACAAATGTAACATTCATTAAAAGCACTGTATCTATAACTGAAGCAAGTAACTATGAACCTATGAGTTATAACTTCTAGAAGGAGAGTACAATATGTCTCAGAGAGGACAGCTAAGAATCATTTTACATATCTAGATGTGTAAATTATAGCTACAGATAGGCACTTAATAACATGTAATTAAAGCTACTATGTAGGTATGACAAAGTTATATCCCGTGAGAGATTCCAAGGCATTAGCCATTCAACAGTTATTTAAGGGGAGCATCAGCACATACTAGGGCAACTCAAATAGGGTTAAAGATGGACCTGACATAGTAGGTTTTCTCAGAGTACAGGCAGCCATAGGTTAACTTAAGGCACTCACTGGCTCTTTACATAAAGACACATTGTGTTGGGTACTTAATGGTGAAACACCATGCAGAAGTCTGGTCTGCTGGAAATAGGTATTTTGTAGTCCCTTTCCTGTAGAGCTGTTTCAAATGAAACAAATGAGAATATGAAGAGAGCAAGGGATGATAACTTGGAAAATACCCAGAACAGACTCAGTCCTGGCTGGGGGAATGAAAGAGAATGACAGATAAGGATTATTGGATCCTTAAGAGGTTCTGCAGACTGTTATAAGAAAACATCAGGCTATTACAAATAATGCTGCTATGAACATAGTTGAACAAAAGCGTTGTAGTATGATTGGGCATCGCTTGGGTATATTCCAAAGAGTGGTATTGCTGGATCTTAAGATAGGTTGACTCCCAATTTTCTGAGAAATCACCACACTGATTTCCAAAGTGGTTGCACAAGTTTGCATTCCCACCAGCGAGGATGAGTGTTCCCTTTACTGAACATATCCAGCATAGCTTATCATTGGTGTTTTTGATTTTAGCCATTCTGACAGGTGAGAGATAGTATCTCAAATTTGTTTTGATTTGCATTTCCCTGATCACTAAGGAAATTGAACATGACTTTAACTATTTTTTGGCCATTTGAACTTCTTCTATTGAGAATTCTCTGTTCATCTCAGTATCCCATTTTTAAATTGGTTTATTTAGAATTTTAATGTCTAGTTTCTTGAGTTCTTTATATATTTTGGAGATTAGACCTTTGTCTGATGTGGGGTTGGTGAAGATCTTCTCCCATTCAGTAGGTTGCCTTTTTGTCTTAATGACTGTGTCCTTTGCTTTACAGAAGCTTCTCAGTTTCAGGAGGTC
>JAQHUG010000050.1:2731209-2742350 GCA_028555095.1 Dicrostonyx torquatus
TTCCTTTCTTCCCAGAACTTCCATTCTGTCTACTCCGCCCACCTAAGGGCTGACCTATCTTACAAGCCAGGCAGAGTCTTTATTTAACCAATCAAAGGACAGAAATACAGATGAACCCGCCTACTCCAATGGAGGAGGAGCAGGGAAAAAGATATCTTAATTAAGGGAGCCATTTTAGGGTTGGCAAGAGACTTGGCTCTCGAGGGGTTCCCAGGTCCATGGGGATGTCCCCAGCTAGGTCCTTGGACAGTAGAGGAGAAGGTACTGGAACTGGCCTTGTCCCATAGTCACACTGATGAATATCTTGAATATCAACTTCATCCAGCGATAGATGGAGATAGAGACAGAAACCCACATCCGAGCACTGGACTGAGCTCCCAAGGTCCAGTTGAATAGCAGAAGGAGTGAAAAGATGAGCAAGGAAGTCAGGACCACAAGGGCTTGGTCCACCCACTGAGCCAGTATGCCTGATCTAATGGGGACTCACCAAAGCCAGCTGGACTGGAACTGAACAAGCATGTGATCAAACTGGACTCTCTGAATGTGGTTGACAATGGGGACTGATTGAGAAGCTAATGATAATGCACTGGGATTTGTCTCTACTGCATGTACTGGCCTTTTGGGATCCTAGTCTGTTTGGATGCACACCTTCCTAGGCCTGGATGGAGAGGGGAGGGCCTTGGACTTCCCACAGGGCAGGGTACCCTGTCCTCTCTTAGGACTGGAGGTGGAGGGGGGAGTGGGAGGGAAATGGGAAGAAGGGAAGAAGTGGAAATTTTGAATGGTATTATTTATAAAGCAATAAAAAAGAAAACATCAGTTGGGTCTAGGTAGTGTTTTTGTTGCTTTCACTTAGGAAAATTAACTGCATATGTGTACATTATTTAGGTAATTTAAGTACATGATAAATTAAGACATAACCATAAAATTAGAGACGTCTAGATCAGCCTCCTATTAGCAATGACACAGGATAAATATTAACCAATAAAAGCAACACATAGACAGAAGGATCTCTCACATCATAAAAGTAGCTTATAAAAAGGAGTATATGATGTGATGTTCTGTGATCACAAAAATAGGAAAACATCTCTTGTTTCCATGCAAATCCAAAAGGTATAGAATAGAAATTGACAACATTCCAACCTGTCTCAACTATTGTTCTCAGTTCATCTCATGCCTAGTTCAGACTTTGAAGATGGGGATGGGTATGGTTCTCAAGGGAGAAGTACGCTCTTCATCATCAGAGAAAATTATAACTCACGTATCAGAAGGATTTATATGCCACAAATGTGACTAGTCATCACTCTTAGAACAGGACAGGGACGTACATGCAAACATTTGTGAAAACAGACACATACATGCTGAGCCCTTGGAAGACACACAATACCCAGAGTGAAGAAGACAAGCCAAAGTGCATTCATGGAAATATACAAAAGAATTAAATAAGTACATGAAAATACTCATAATCCAAGAAGACTGATCATGTAGAACTGAGGCAAAACTTTTCAACACAGCACTACCATCTTTAAGCTCTAAGTCCGGGAGTCACCATAAGTTCAATAAGAGAAATGTGTGTGACTCAGTGAAAAGGCTATTGAAGGATATCTCAGGTATCTACCAAGGATGAAACCTGTAGATATAACCACTACAGATGCCAAAGTACTGTCCACTAAATATCTCTTCAATCATTCAACAATTTTAAAGTTAAATTCTACCAGGAGTTCAATATTTTTGGGAAACAGGGAACATGAAAAACTCTTGACTCAAGATATAACTAAAGTGTACTTGATTCTAAAATTAACACAGGATTATATAAAACAACCTGAAATAACATTAAGTTTAGAACTCTTGGTGAAATGATGACAATAACCAACAGTGAAGACAATTTAACAGGGGTAATGCCAGCAAATTCAGTTTTATACATCATAACATTGCTACACTACAGCTAATGATGAAGGTGCGCACTTCTCTACTTCCTCCATCCCAAGTGTAGAATCATTAACACATCACTAAACCATTCCTCTCTCACCTCCTCTTTCACTCCCTCCACAATTGGTCCCTCCATTATTAAAGCTCATAGCAGGATATTAAGCTCTCTGTTTAATCTCAAACACTTGGCCTACCTCTTCAGAAAATACAACTTTGCCAGCTTTAGGATTGTGTGGTGTTTGTCAGTCAGTTCTACAGGAGTCACTTGATTCATCAAATATTTTCACTTGAGGTATAGCATGATCTGTTTTAGGTACCTGTCAATTTAATACTGCTTGCTCTTCCTTTTCTTGTAGGTCAGCAATTCTAAAATGGTTATCTGTCTCTGGTTCAGATCTCCATTACACCCCACACAAATTTCTGCTCCATATATTCTTATTTATAGTTCGTGAATGCTAAGTTTAACCTTGTCCTGGCTGCATTCCAAGGAAACCTACCAAGCTTTCCCATCTGTATCTATCTCCGTCTCCTCTAATTGCAGTTTTGCTCTGTCCATCCTAGTATCTTCAAGTCCTGTTTCATATTAACCCATGTATGACTAAGGCAATATAAAATGTTCATATTATATAAATTATGGCCATTTATTTTCACAAACATAAATATGGCAAATGATGGTCACTTGTTTTTTGAGTTATTTTAATGTTTAATTGGTTCTTTTCTGTTGTGGGTTCCCCTCTGTAGGCTATGAATGTTTTATTACCATTGGTTATTAAAGAAACTGTTTGGGCAAGAGCTTAGCAGGGTCAGGCAGGAAATCCAAACAGAGATATAGAGAGAAGGTAGGTGAAGTCAAAGAGATACCACGTAGCTGCACAAGGAGAAAGACGGCAGCCTCCATCCAGGACCTTACTGGTAGATCACAGCCTATGATGATTCATAGATTAATAGAATGGGTTAATTTAAGATGTAAGAGTTATCTAGAAATATGGCTAAGTGCTCAGCCAAACAGGGTTGTAATTAATATAGTTTCTGTGTCGTTACTCTGGTCTGGGCAGTAGAGAAATGAAGAAGCATTTTCTGTCTATACCTTTCTTTCCCCTCAGTACCAGAGCAGTCTTACTCAGTACCAGCTGTTGATTTTGCTTGGAAGCAACAAATAACTGACACTAGTGGTTTATTAATTTATTTACTTACTATTGATTTCATTGAGCTATCCATTTTTCTCTGCTCCCCTCCCTTCCTCTGCCTTCCCTTTTAACTCTCTCCTTTGTCCCTATTCTTCTAGTTTACTCAGGATATCTTGTCTTTTTTTATTTCCCATGTAGATTAGATCCATCTATGTCTCTCTTAGGGTGCATTGGTCTAGGTCTTCATTAACACATGGTCTTCTCCAAAAAAAATTGCAAAGAAAAAAATATATGATACAGAATGCATAAACTACATATAGTTTGTTTTACTTATCATAGACTGTAAGTAACTATGTTATTATCTGTGATGCACCTCTATTAACTTATTAAAGGGCTCATATACCTTGAAGGAGTCAGTGAATGAACTTTGATGCTGGGAATGAAAGTTGAAGAAACTTAGAATGCATGCAGAATATAGAAGAGAGAGACCTGTTGCTGCTCATCTCGTCTATGGGTGAAGGAACTAGACAGAGATTCACTCTAAGACATTGTCAATTGAAGAAACTGCATGATTGTTCCCCACCCTTGGATTTGCATTGTTGATTGATTCAGAAAATGTATTTAAAAGGCTCAGAACAACTTAGTTTATGGTAATAATACAGAAGAACAGCGACAACATCTCTAATTATCAGTATTGGACTCCTAATTTCGCACATGCCATGTGCTTTCAAACCCAAGTCCCTTTACAACTGAGGACTACTTAAAGTTGTAAATATGACCTTTAGATTTATCTTTACAAATGTTATTAGGGGGCTTCTTGGACCTCTTTTAAGGTGATATTGGTTTTCCAGGGACTGAGTGGGAGAGCCAGGCAAAGTAGATTTACTTTTCAATGGAACAGCATGGATTATTATTACTAGTTTTATTATTACATTAAACTCTAGATGGATTTGGACAATAGAAGCTTGGTGATGAGGTACAGGGCACCTTGCTGGATTTTTCTCTGTAGTTCCTGAAATCAGGGAACAGGGTGGAGAACAGATAAATAGATCTGTTTCTAAGTTTAGAGCATAATCAAAGCTGAATTGCCATGGGTTGATTTTCAGAAAAGGAGAAAACCTGCCGTCTTACCCAGTCAGTTCAAAATAACATGATGAGGCAATCTCCTCTGATGGGCCCATGCTGGATGAAGTCCCAGATAATACAATGCAACCATTTCCTCAACAGAAGGCTTGGCTCAGTGTGCCTGTAGGCTGGACTGGAGCTCACTCTTACTGGGAGGCTCCCCTGCCAGGTTTGCTGCTTTCAGCAGGCAGTCTGAGATGACCGAGGAACCTCTGCAACTCCTTGGTTAACTCTTCCCAAAAGCCAAACAGAGAGGCTGCCAGAGCCACCTGGTGTTCCACCCCCACCACTGTCCCTTCAGTCAAGCTTAAGGTTGCTTTCTTGATGGTGGCTCCTGATCTCACAGCTCCTCCCAGGATGCAATTTTCCCACATGCAATGATTACTTTGAGTGGGCCTGATAACCCTTTCTAAGCCAAGTGCCAAGCACCACACACAGGAGTGCTGGCCATGTGAGAAGTGATTTTAATGAAATTGGGAGGAACAGGGAGTAGAGATGGAGACAGGAGAATGTAAGATTAGAGAGAAGATGAGAGGAGGAAAAGCAAGGCTTCCCTTTATTAATGAAAAAAGTGAAGTGCCCAAACATGCATGACGAGAGTCAGAACCCTAGTAGGAATCCTGGTCCCATCTCTCATTGCTGCTTCAGAGTATACAATTATAATTCTATATCTCAGTTCATTCAGCTGTAAATTGTGCCCAGTACTGTTAGAATAAATACTATAATAATATAGTAATACAGCTACTATAAAATCAGTTTACTGACAGAAGTTCAATAAATATGTATTATGTTTTCAACTTAAGGAACTCAGCTATAGATGATGTGCAATGAATAAACTATTCTTATCATTATTAATATCAGTTACTAAAATTAGGTTATCCTCTGAGTCAGAGTTAAAGATTCTATCATATTGCCCTTTTTCTGCTTTACCAAGTGATTTCTTTTTTCCAGTGACTCTGGAAATGTGTTGACCAGAATAAGGGGAAGAAGACTCTTATACACCAATACCAAGAATGTAAATTAAGACAACTATTACAAAGAATAGCACAAAAGTCATCCTGCCATACACACAAAAGGAGACAGAAGTATCGATAACCCTGCTATCCCTCTTCTGAATACAAAGCTGAAAGAAATGACATAAGCCCATCAAAGGGTGGCTTGCATGCCCAGGATACATTTGATTCAATCAGCCTTGGTGGCCATAAATCCACTGATAGAAAAAGTGGTACATATCTATTCTCCCACAAAGAAGGATGAAATCTACTCATTTGCCACTACTTGAAAAAGAGTGAGGGAATTATGCTAATTAAGCCAGGAAGCTACAGAAGGTCAAATCACCCATGTTCTTTCCTATCAATACAAGCTAAAACAAACTGAGATCTGAAAATATAATAGTGACTAGGTAACACTAGAAAGTTTATGTAATTAGGTAAACTTTGAGTTGGCCAACAGGCTCTATACATATATGGCACATCACATCTGCTCCATTAATGTATATAATCAATGCATGCTAATGAAAATGAGACCATTCACATTAGATTATTTTCCTAAATTCTAGAACTATTGTCATGTTGCCCTCAGTTTCAAGCATATTGTACTACACACTGAGGGTAGAGATTAAAATACATAGAGACTATTTTTACTATCCTCTGTTGTAGGGAGAGGGCCTGTCTGTTCATCCCAGCTGCCCAGCTTGCTTAACCCCAAAATAACCATACAGAAACTGTATTTTTTAAAACACTGCTTGGACCTAGTTTTTTTTATTGGCTAATTATTGTATCTTAATTTAACCCATTTCTATTAATTTGTATATTGCCACATGGTAGTGGCCTACCAGAAAAGATTCTAACTGGCTTCTATCTCAGGCAGAGGATCCATGGCTTCTCCTTCACTTTGCTTTCTTCCTCCCAGAATTCAGTTCTGTCTTCTCTGCCTACCTAAGTTCTGCCCTATTAGGTCAAGGCAGTTTCTTTATTCATTAACCAATACAAGCAACACACAGAGGTGACTCCCACCTCAATCCCCCACTATGGAAATGAGAACCCCACCAAAAGTATATTCAGAAAAAATAGCAATTTCTACTGGCTGACTTCATAATTTAGAAATGGATCCATATGTCATTCTTATGCTTTCTAACTTTTCCTTGGCAAACAGATGTACAGTAGGAACTCTGGCAATTTAATTACAAGGATCATGATAATAAAATAAATTTTAAAAATGTGTAGTTGATGTGGGATGTCCTTCAGTATTTGTGGCCCTTTTATTGGTTGATAAATAAAACTGTTTTGGCCACTGGCTTAGCAGAGTAAAGCCAGGCAGGAGATCTGAATGGAGATACATAGAGAGACTAGGTGGAGTCAGAGGGACACCACGTATCTGCTGAAGAAGAAAGACACCGGAACTTTACTGGTAAGCCACAGTCTGGTGGTGATACACAGATTAATAAAAATGGGTTAATTTAAGATATAAGAGCTAAGTAGGAATATGCTAGAGCCATTGGCCAAACAGTGATGTGATTAATATAGTCTCTGTGTAATTATTTGGGTCTTGGCAGTCAGAAAATGAAAGTACAATCTCCATTTACAAGTATTTATGGAATTTTGATGGAAATTTAGAAGAGGTGGAGACTATTTTATAACCTGTCCTATGTGAGATTATAAAAAAGGTACATTTCTACAAAGAACAAGACATATGATAGTTGGTGTAAAGACAACAAAGACTTAAAAAATATGTCAAATAGGATTTCAAAGAATTCTTGGCCTGTACCCTGTTGCTTTGAAGGCCACAGAATAAGGCACTCATAAAACTGGACATATTTATCTCATTGAATGTATTTTGTGTATTTCTAATAGTAATTCATAGAATTAGGATCATAAAACATAATGTTATTTATTTTAATACAAATACACTGGCTTTCAGTTCTCTTTGTTGCTCCCACTGTGCTCCACAGGTGCTTAATTTTGGGATTTTGTTTTGAGATACACACATTGCCATACCCTTGGGCAATGGAACATTTCTTAGACAGCAATGCTGTAGGGAAGATGTGTTGTGAGGAGAGGGCCAGGTTCTCCAGGCATAGAAGGAGAAACAGAGCAGTGAACAGAAGGGGAAAACTGTGCTCAGACCACGAATGCTACATAAACTTATAGAAAAAGAACATTGGCTGAGATCATTGGGGACAAAAATCTCACAACAGAGAATGGCTTTGAGTGAAAAGTTGACAAAAATGAAAGAGTCCAGGCTGTTCATTGTTGTGAGCATAAAAGGAAAAGATTGGAGATATGTAAATATTATTTAAATGGGTACCTGATGGCATCGTCCACTATTGTATAGATTGACTCTGAAAAATAGTTTAGAGTTTTAAACACACATGCCTTCAATTCATTATCACTAAATGAGTACCATGAGTTGCAAGTCAAAATTAATAGTATTCTAACCCCCGTGAAATTAGTTTTCCATTATCCATCTGCCACATATATTTTTTAAAATTGTGTTTGTCTCATATCATTTGAATTCTCTCTATAATGCAATAATCAGAAGAGATACATGTCTCCATTTCCATAGAACTTATATCCTTTAAAAAGAATATTTATGCAACATGTCAGAAAGTAAATGACTATTTAAATCTTCCTTAAAATGATGTTTCTTGGTCCTCAGTTCATACCTTTAAAATGTCATCCTTAATATTTAAATATAATAAATGATATCAGATCCTAAATAGTGGGTGTATCTAAAAATAGATTTTTTTAAAAAAACTTGTCAACTTTTATGTATGTGCGTGTGTGTGTGCATGCATGTGTACATTTCATTTATTATCTTTCAGATCCATGTACAGGAGATTCATTTCTGTTTAAATATATTTTAAACATTCCTCACCACCTTACACCCAATTTTGATATCAAGTGGTCAGCCAAGACAGTAAGTGATTTTCCAAATTGTAAATTCTTTTTATGAGATCTACCCTTTATGTCTCTCATTCCAGCCGTCTGTTCAACTTCTGAATCAAAGTAGGCCAGAATATTTTATTAATAATTAGCCCTCTGTGAAAGTGGTCAAGCGTCTATCCATCGTGAAGCCAATTTACCAGGGATTGTCAGCCAGTGACTAGCAGGTGGTCCTGCGGCTGTCTGACCATGGCATGTGGATATCAGAGCAAGAAAATGCTTCCTCTCCAAATGAGCATGTTAGCATCCAGGAACTGACAACCCTGAAGACTGCTTAGCAACGGGTCATCAAATGGAATAATATACTTTGATGCAAAGATTCTCCTTGCCTCCTGAAAGCGTAACTATGGTGAAATTCAACAACAAGTATCACAGGTGTAACCAATACCTGAATCACACCCAGTAATTAGAAAAAGGAATGTCCCTGATAAGCTTAAAAAAAAAGATATAAACATTTTCTATATTTAAAAAGAATGGGTACATATTATTTAATATCTAGAAAATGTTTTATTGTGGTTTTTCTGAAGCGTTGCCTCAGTGCTAAAAAGACCCAAGTTCAATTCCCAGAACCCTCTGGTGACTCAGAAGCACCTGTAATTCAGATCCATGGGATCTGATGCCCTCTTCTGGCCAGCACATGCATTACAATTATGTGCACATACCCATCATCTACATAAACAAGGGCATATTTCAAAACAAAAATGTGTGAAAAAAAATTGTATGATCTAGCCTTCTAAGAAAAAAAAATAACCTTTGTATCAATAGTCTGTCAGTAAAAGAATATAAGGAAGTACAAATGGTAAGAGCCGGCTCAAATCAGGAAAGATTCAAAAGTCTGATAGGCTTGCATCCTCTGTTCTAGATCAGATGATCAGGCAGTGCTGCTAAGTGAAAGTACGGCCAAACCATAGAGCTGTGCTAATATTATTCAGACCTTTGAATGTGTGTGTGTCCAGCTCTCATTGCTGTCCCTCCAGTGTTTTCATAGATTGACATATGCATAAAGTATTAACACATCCATACACTCGAGGACACACACACACATATGTGTATATATGGCATACGTAGATATGCACATGTATATGTTCTGATTTCCTCAGAAGAATGAAATCATAATGAGGCTGTTAAAACAATGTGTAGGTTGATGATCTGTCCTTGGGTTCTGCCTATTGAAGTATCTTCCACTACATGTTCTTCTAGTTCCAGGAGTTTCCTCTGAAGGACACCACGATACCACAGAAACTGTATGCCAAGCTTTTGACATTCAAACATGTGGCCTATGATCTCTCTCTGGAGGACTGAAAATGGCTGGATTGTTATTGGAATCTGAGGATGGGACACTAGAGAACTTTAGAAACCTTGTCTCCTGGGTTTGCTCCCTGGGCAGGAATAGCTAAATGTGACTAAATGAAGAAATGCTGAAAGAGATCACTTCCTTGATTGAAAACGACTCCATATCAGGATTCATTCAGCCTCTGTGGAAAAGGCCCTGACAGGTTCTACTTTCTGTAGGTCATGCCTACTCTGATTTCTGGTAAAGAGGCATAGGCATAGCCGCGATCGGTCATGCTTTCTCTGCACACACAAAAAATTTAAAAAAATAATTGCAGGAGAAAAAGGTTTTTCTAAAAGAGTGAAACAGGTAGTTTATACTAAAATGAACCTTACAAATCAAAAGGATTTAACAAAGCCTTTAAATGTTTACAACTTGACTGAAACCAGAGAATCCATACTATATAGAAAATTGGCAAATGTAGAGTAAATAGAAAAGATTTTAAAGTTAAGTATCTTACTTAGCACAAATATGCTTACACTGCAGGAAAATGCCACAGATGCAAATGTGGGAATGCATGGAGCAGTGCTGGAATAAAAACAGAGGATGTACTGGGCAGTGGTGGCTCACGCCTTTAATCTCTGCACTTGGGAGGAAGAAGCAGGTGGATCTCTGTGAGTTCTAGGCCAGCCTGGTCTACAGAGTGAGTTCCAGGACAGCCAGGGATACACAGAGAAACCCAGTCTTGGAAAACTTAGGAAGACAAAACAAATGAAAAACAAAAATATAATCAAACCAAAAAACCAGAAAGTTCAAACTCAAGAGTCCCTAAAAGAAGAAGGACTGTGACAAATCTCCCAACTGTTCTTCTTCCCACATTAGTAAACACCGACATACATATATAGCTCAGAATGCCTATAAATGTGACGAGTGTGGCAAAGGCATTACCAGTTTGTCAATTCTAAACCAACAGAAATATGGAGAGAAATATTATAAATGCAGAGACTGCAGGAAAATAATAAATATTACAAATTCAATGATTATTGTCAGTCCTCACACCACAGAATTCACACTGGACAGAAACTCTGTCAAAGTAAAATGTGTGGCAAATGTTTAACAGTTCTTCACACCCCAGTCAGCAACACCTCAAAATGCATGCAGGGAGGAGACTTACAAATGCAAAAAATGAAATAAAAAAAAGTTAGGTTCACTTTAATTTTTATCAACATCAGACAACTCATACTGGAAAAAAATGTTACAAAACAAAAGAATTTACAAAACGTTTACCATTGCTAAACTATAAAAACAACATGAAAACAAGAAAAACATATGCAAAAATGCCTTCAAATTAAAAAAGAAACCTTCATCAAATGCACACGTCATTGGTACCCATGAATTCACACTGCATATAAGTTCTGGAGGTGAAAAGGAAGCAGAGGGCTCTTGGCAGCTCTGTCCTCATACAGAGCATCAGATAGGTCACTGTGGTGAAAATAACAGGTTTTAAAGAATGACAGGAGCTTTATTGAGATTTTCATACTTATTCAAGATGATTAATGTCATACTTGGTAGTAATACTATGTATTGTGCGTGGAATTTTTCATGAAAGATTTTCATCAAATATGTACATCAGAGAAACTCCAACTACTCACAGTGGCCATGTTAGCAACTGAAAATATGTAAGGGAGTTCCAGCCAAGAAATCTGGTGTGTGTGTGTGTGTGTGTGTGTGTGTGTGTGTGTG
>JAQHUG010000050.1:2742439-2786807 GCA_028555095.1 Dicrostonyx torquatus
GAGAGAGAGAGAGAGAGAGAGAGAGAGAGAGAGAGAGAGAGAGAGAGAGAGAGATGTAGACAAATTTGTTGCACATGGGAAACAAGACCCGTCACCACAGACGTTAAAATGGTGCGGATAACCCACCTGAAAAAGAATGCAAATTTGTCATAAATAACCACCTTGTAAAAGCTTCAGAAAGCACAGCGCTTAGATCACTGTATCAGAACAAAGATTGCACAAAGATTTGTCTGCCTCTGCCTCCTGTGTGCTGGGGTTAGAGGCCTGTGCCACCACCACTTGGCCAGTCTGTATTTTTTTTAAAAGGGCCGTAGTACAGGCTTTGAAACACTGCATTGAATTTCATGTGCTTTAGCAATCAAAACTGAATTTTTATCCTGAAATATAGCAACCAACCATGGAAAGGTCTCAGAATGGAATTCTATGTAAAACAAAGAAACAAGAAAAGAGAACTGAGAGGAATTGGGGGAAGAGAAGGTATGATCTGAATATATGGTATGAAAAAATCATTTTAAATCATTATATATGTATCACAATATGTAAATATCAATAAATTACAGATGCACATATCTGTGTGTATATAGAACCTATTGACCAATATAGTATATATACTATTAAATGGAAAAGTCTTCACTGCACCTCCAATGTTAGCTCTCATTCCCCACGTTTCTTATAATCTGCCTTGGTGATACAGCTGGCGGCAGTGTCTGACACACCAGCACACCCTCCTCTTGGTATTTCCTAACGTAAGACCCATCTCCCTTTCCTTCTTCTTCCTCTTTAAGTGTCCACAAAGGTATTGCTTTAATCGTGTGAGTAAGTTTTAATGTTAACAGGTTTTTTATAAATCAGAAACCCAACTGTCATCTTTATCAACCGAAGCGATAGGGAGCCCAAAGCTTGAGAAAGCTTCCAGGGTGATTTCTCATTCTGAAACTCACTACTTGCAGGAACTTGTCCTGTGCTCACCTCAGTAGTAAACTACAGACATCAGAAGAGCAATCAAGCCCATCTCATATGGTAGAATGCCTTGCTCAGCTTTGATTGGGGGGGGTGGTGGCTAGGTCCTGCCTCAACTGAATGTGCCAGGTTTTGTTGACTGCCAATAGGAGACCTTACCCTTTCTGAAGAGTGAGTGGGGGTGGGTTGGGGGAGGTGAGAAAGTGAGAGAGAGAGAGAGAGAGAGAGAGAGAGAGAGAGAGAGAGAAAGGAATAATGTATTTATGTGCTTGGATTCATCTCTCCTTAAGGTTTGGATAGAGAATTGGGCCTCCTGTCTATCCCACTGAACCTTTTAGAGCAGGAGATGTGACTAGCAATGACAGTGAATTCTTGCAATGGGAAAGAATGCAGGGTACCACAAATTTATCTATGTGGACTGTACAAGAGAAATCCTGGTTAGCTCAGCTACATGGTACCTGTATGATCATGGACAAGCCACTGACAGTCAAGAGGTGCAGATGTTTATTTGAGGATCAGACTCAAGCCTGAACTATTGGTCATCTTCTACCAGCAGCTGAGCAATCGAGGAGGGATTGACTATTCCTGTTGACCCTTCTCCCCAACACCAAGCAAGATTGCGGAGAAGCTGCAGACTGTCAGAAGACTATCTACAATGAAGAGTTCTGATGCAAATGGAGTTACTTAAGTTTCATTTTAAATATTCATTCCTTGAGTCAACTCAGAGAGAAAATGAAGCCCAAATTAAATATCATCAGTCTGAGGTAGCCGATAACCATCTGACAAGACACAGAAGCAGCTGCATGGATGACAGTCACAGGGATTCATTTTCCAGAGGTTTGACTTCATGTAGAACAAGCATGAGGACAATGGGTACAAATGCGTTATCTGTAATCACGGTTATACATTCTGATATTAATGATATGCCCATTTTACACATGAACTCAACACCTAAGTGGCTTTTCTTCAGGGCACATTTGACTCTCTGGGATATAATCGGCACACTCAACACCATCAACAGCAGAATGCTGAAGGACTGAAAGTGAGGATCTGAATACATTTGCATAAGATTATTTCTTGGACATTATGCTATTTAATTTAATACGAAAAAGTCCGTTGGGCTGGTTGGCTAGCAGTCAAGGCACAGGAAATGAAACTGTCACTAAGTCCTTGCAGCGAGTAGTGTAAAGAGAGCCAGTCAACCGCCCACACTCACCAACCCTGCAGCGTTTATGCTGAGTGCCTTTCTTGTGTATCATCTGCAGAAAAGACATCTAATGATATACAGCAGTCGTGCCTCACAAATTGATTCTTGGATTAAAAGTCACTCCTGGAAGAAAAGCTATGATTTGTAAAATCTTAGTCCCATAATTACCCTAAACTGTTTTGTTTTGAGCCTTTCTATGCGATGACAATGCATGCCTCTTTTATTTTCTGCCTTGAAAAATTACAATAAGAAAAAAAAATATTTGTTCAATGTATGATCAGATTTGGGTTCAGCATAAAAGAAGTGAGATTTACTTTATGGGCACACTGCAAAGGACATTAGGAAACAGGCTGCTGGAACACATGACTAACAAGATAGCCACACTCATTGAGTTTTGCCCCATAACAAAGAATTAGGCCATCTGACAGTGGAAAATAAATCCATTTTTTAAAGAATGTTCTAAGTGAAGGAAGAAGGAGGCTACTGCATTGTGTGCTTGTGGAATCCAGAAATATCCCTATAGTGGAGACAGAGACTGACTATTTCCTTAAGGGTCTTTTGCCAGAGGAAATTCTTGGAAATGGGAGTTTCCAGGGAAAAAGGTTGAAGGGATCGGATTGTCTTTTTGTTGTTGTTGTTGCGCTGTGGGGCACACATTCTACAACAGTCAGAAAAATCAATGTGGAGCTTTGTGATTGCTACACTAGCGTGTAGAGCTTCAGAACAGAACTTTCCTCGATGCTTATCAATTAGACAGAGTCAATAAAATTACCTAACATGTACCAAGTATCCCCGGCTCTATTCATTATAGAGATGAGGTGACAACAATAAACAGGCTGGTGTGGCATGAGCAGAAAGCTTGGTGTGCTTCAGGGCTGGATCAGCTGCATCAGTCCAGGCTGCTACAGATCCAGGTCACCCTGGTGCAAGGCTAAGCCCCGAGCTTTATGAATACAGCCTCCATCGCTCTGCCTCTGTTCTTCCTGTCATTTTCTCGGTGGAATGTTTAGTTACACATAAAATGTGTCCTTTCATTCAACAGCTGCTTACAGTTGGGAAATTGATTTCTTTCTGTTTAAAAGCAATCCCTGTTTCTGCATTAAAAAACTACTTTATGGGAACCTGCCTTGTGACTCTAATTTCACGATATCGTTCAGGGAAGCAACCTCCTTATGTTTTATGAGTGAATCAGGGCATCAAGAAAGATTAAAAATAATAGCCAAATATGTATGCTTGCCATGCTGAGCCTCCAGGAGCCTCGCTGTATCATTTCTTTCTGTCAACACAATGTACCCTTATGCGTTATATTTCACTTCTATAAACTGGGTAGGGAAAGAATCCTGAAATGTTTGTGCCAGGAAAACAATCTTATCTTCCAACTTAATTAAGATATTGTCTGATAATAAATCTATTTAAGATGGAAGACTGGGACGACTGGGCCTCATCATAGTGGGCTTTTAGCAAAAAAATAGTGAGACCTTCTTCAGTTCTATGTGAGTATAATCATAATGAACAACAAAAATATAGCATAAACAGGACACTGATAATTTACTCATTCTTCGAGGGAGCCTCAGCGTCCAAGAGAAAGAGATCTTCTACTGCCACTTCATTCTTTTATTCTCTTAATGATGGCAAGATGGCATTGGTTTTATTCAGGGTTTTTAAGGATGTTATTGCTGCTTCTTTGGAATATTAAAACCAAAATATGCTATGTTTCATTGTGTAAAGTTAAGTTATACAACATGATCTTCTGATTTAAAACACAGAGTTAAATAATACTTACCACGGTCCAGTCAAGGAGACCATCTTATCACAGAGCTCTGTGCTTCAGGATAGGTATGCATGTCTACATGAAACTGTTAGCAAAATTGTACTACATGCAATATATACTTATATATATTTAACCATGGCCACTTATGCAACATATTAGTTCTCTAAATGTGTTTCCTAAAAGTCACTTAAAATTTGAAGTATTTGATATTTTTTTACCCTCGCCCACACCAATTCATTTCTGGGGAGCACGATAATAATTTTTTTATTTCTATGTATCTGCATTTTTAATTTTTTATGGACTAAATATGTATTTAAAATCTCTTATAGGCTTATTACATTGCATAATTTCCACTATGGTGCCATAGATGTCAAGATATCTTTCTAACCTCAGCCTAAATAATATCTCATCGGAGAATGAATAACATACACATATAGAAGCACACACCTAAATGCATACCAAACCTACACATATACTCATGAATACCCACATAAACATACAGACACATACACATACACATGCCTATACGTATGAGAGCACATACACATGCACTCACACACTCACATACACACATGAAATTACACATGCACACTCACACACATGCATGCACTTATGCATGTATACACACTAACATACTCATGTGAACAATATCACATGTATATACATATGTACACACAGAGACAAATACATTCTTCATCTATTTACTGGTGAACTCTTTACTCTGCCTCTCTTGTCTGGTGTAAACAATGCTGCATTTAAACCCTTCCATTCTGCAGATCTTAACCATGACCCTCACACTTGTTCAGAAAGCACTTTCTCTACTGAGCCATCTTCAAAGTCCAATACTGGGTGGCTTCTAAGAAATATCATGATGTTAATTTAAAAAAAACGTTTAAGAATACCAAAGAGCCTTCATTTTCTAGGCTTGCTCTACCACGGTGTATCAGACATCAGACTGACCACATCCTTTGGGTCAAATCTGGGCCCCACTCTGGGATTCTGTCGGGCCTATGATCTACAGACATATTTGAGTTACTGTGGAAATGCAAACGGTAGTTCTTGTAGTTGGGAATTAAACAGTATACAAGTTCATTCTTGGTAAACAGCTATATTGAACCAGAGCTGGGCCAGTGGATTGTTCTGCATCAGTGGCTGTAAGGAAGGCATAGTTATAATAGCGGAGAAACTAGACATTGGGTGGGGAATGCTAAATATTTCATTTTCAATGGTTATTGTTCCATGACAACTAAACAACCAAGGAAATGAAGCTGATGGAACCAAAGTGCAGCTTGACAGCAGTCTGAGATGCCACACAACAGGAGTGTGCTCCCTCTAAAATCTCACAAAACAAAAACAAGCTATCACTGTAATAGAGGGTGAAAACACACATTTTCAAACAAATAAGGACTCAGAAAGTTATTTGGAGTGATTCTTCTTAGAGCAATATTTGAGGGTCAGTCACAGTAAATGGAAGCAAAAAAAAAAAAAAACAGGAGAAGACAGCAGATTCTGGAACAGTAGCTCTGCCACACAGAATGCAGGAACAGAACAATCCAGGTTATACTTGTATGTCCAATTTCCATGTGGTTTATTAGTCTTGAGCAACTATTTTTTAGAAAGAAAAACATGAAGTTAGGAACTAAAAAAAATACACATGATAAACCGGACGGTGGTGGCACAAGCCTTTAATTCCAGCACTCGGGAGACAGAGGAAGGCAGATCTCTGTGAGTTCAAGACCAGCCTGGTCTACAAGAGCTAGTTCCAGGACAGGCTCTAAAGCTACAGGGAAATTCTGTTTCAAAAAACCAAAAAAAAATTACAAATCATAAATTGTAGTGATGGCTCATTTATGTTTTAATAAATAAAGCTTGCCTGAAATTTAGAGAGCAAAACAGCCATACTGGCCAGGTATGCATATCAGATCACAATAACATACACCTTTAATCCCAATAGCCACACTAGTTGCTATAGAAATTGGGCAGCATATACCTTTAATTATAGTGGTGCTTGCACTTAATCTCAGTGCTAGAGCAGATTATAAAACGAAAGTAAACAGCACTCATAGTCTCATTCCAAGTTTCCTGGAGGCAGGATCATATTTTGGACTGAGATCAAGGTAAGATATGGTGGATGGCTGATTTGCTTTTTGGATCTTCAGGCTAAACCCCAATTTCTCTCTCTGAGTTTCTATTAATTGTGCTTCAATAAAGAAAATAGAAATGAGAAAAATATTGTTTTTTCTTTTAAAAAAAGTAAAATAAATAAAGAAATGAGAAATACAATATAAATAAAGAACAGTGTAAGTGGAAGAACTTTGGATTCAGGAAAGTTTGCATTGAGGCCCTCAAGGCCAATAATATTTAAACTATAAACTAGGAAATGACATAAAAGAATAGGCTATGGTCAATTAAGGACATATAGTCATAGTTATGCTGATAAGTGATGTGGGAGTGTTCTCCTGTATTTTGTATTACTCTCATTGGTTGAATAAAGAAGCTGCCTGGCTTGTAAGATAGGTCAGCCCTTAGGTGGGCGGAGTAGACAGAACGGAAGTTCAGGGAAGAGAGAAGGAAGTAGCCAGTCGCCATGAGGCCCCTGCTGAAGATGGAAGTACCATAGAACTGTCCGGTAAGTCACCCACCTCGTGGTGACATACAGACTTTTATAATGGGTTAGTTTATGAGGTGAGGGCTAGCCAAGAAAAGGCTGGAGATAATGGGCCAGGCAGTATTTAAATGAATACAGCCTCATGTGGTTATTTTGGGCATAAGCAAGCAACCAGTGGCTGAGCGGGCCAGCGGCTGGGTACTGGGAGCTGGGTGCTGGGAACATACAACCCACACCTCTGCCCCATTTACAACAGTTTGGTGCCCACGTGGCTGGTTAAATCCACTTAAAAAACCTGAGGAGGCTTTAAAAGGAATTCTAGATAAAGTTTAGCACAGCTGGCGGCTTGCCATAGCTCCTTTAAGAGAACTTCCTGACTCAGCAAAGCAACACTGCGGAGGCAGTTTTAAAATGGGGCTTTCTGTCTGTGCCGCCAGCGTGGCCTCTGGCTCCAGCAGGAGACAGACCATTTCGGTGGGGTTTTCTGAATGGAATGTTGCAGGGCTTGCTTGCTTGATGGCAGTGTGGGCTTGCTGTGTGCGCTGTGTGCCTGGAGCTGTGTGGCTCAGGGGCGCATCTGGCTCAGGAGGAGCAGCTAGGCTGGGCTCTGGCTCCGCCATGCTGGAATGTGCTGATCTTAGGCAGGAGCTGCCTTAATTATCATAACAAAAGCACACTTAAGTTTTAGACTGTAAACAGGCTGTACCGTATTTCTCCTACATAGCACAACTTGAGTTTTTAAGATGTACTTAACATCTTGAGAAATGCTCCTGGATAGTGAAGAATTACAGATTCATAGAATTACAGATTCAGACATAAAAGACCTACAAATAGGTCACACTGTTGTATGGATGTATGTAAGCTTAGGAGAGAAAAAGAAAAATATAGAGAGAAAGTAATAAAATAAACAATGCCTTTAAAAAAAAGGTAACTAGGCAATGGTGGCACATGCCTTTAATCCCAACGCCTGGAAGGCAAAGGCAGACTGACCTCTGTTGACTTCAAGGTGTGGTAGTACACACCTTTAATCCCAGCACTCAGGAGGTAGAAGCAGGCAGATACTTGTGAGATCGAGACCAGCCTGGTCTACAAGAGCTAGTTCCAGCGCAGGCTCCAAAGCCATAGAGAAACCCTGTCTTGAAAAACAAAACAACAACAACAAAAAAGGTAAAATCTTTAAAGAGACAGAATACAAATAGTTATAGAAGCCACGTAAAGATGGAAAATTCACGGAATGTCTGGATTATGTATTTTATTATGTTTTCTTTAAATTTCTTGACTGTGAAGGAGCTAAGTTCAGAAAGACATCTCATTATATGGACTGCCAAGCTAAACCACCATATATGTTTTGAAGGTATTATGACTTCCAAATATGGGTCTAAAGATATGATGCTTTTGGAGAGCGGTTTTTCTTTTGTTTTCATAGAGGATAAAATCCTGTGGATTTCTTCTACACCAATCTGGTATGATAGACCATGCCCTCCTGAAATGTTGCCATGAACAACTTCAGAAAATTACTTCACTCAACTGCTGACTGAGATGTACCTGCCACATAGGTTATATCATGAAAGACCTAATTAACATCGCCCCCATACAGCCGGAAGCAGTTTGGAGAGAAATAACATCGTCCATATTCCCAAATATTATTTATAAATGCATTTTTTTACATTTAAAGGGGGAGATGATATGAACATGAATAATTTGCATTGATATGGATTTTGCCTTGTTGACATAAGTTTAAGGTTAATTTTACTGTATATATGTTTCTGATCTTGATTAAGGTATTGGGATTGTGTAGTTCATTTAAAAATGTAATGTATAATTAGGAAATATAAATTGTTAAGAGATAATCATCTATAATAGTTTAGTTTGTAGTCATGTTAGATTTTCTAAGTATGCATAGATATATTTTAGATAGGCATTCTTCATATCTTTCAAAGACTGCAGATATGGCATTTAATGTTTTAATAACTTAGGGATTTTCATGACAATGAGACACATCTGCTCCTGGCAGCACCAAGCTACTTCAAGAGGAAGATGGGCATTGAAGAGGCTCCTTATGGAGTTTGCTAGCCATTTGGGCAAGAAACTGCTCTTGCCTGGACTGCTTAAATGAACACAAAGAACTGGCAGAAAGAGGACTGCTGAACTTGCCTAAAAGGTGAGATGATCATTCAGGGTTCCTGATCCATAAAAGAGTCTGCGAGACATTCTACAGGATATAAAAGAAAGTGACTGAGCTGTCTTTGAATTTTCCTGCTTCACAGAAATGTCTGATGGATGCTATGGGCCTGTAGGCTGAAGATGGATGCCCCAACGCTAAAGAGGAACTTTGGATGACTGTCCAGGCAGCGAGATGTCTCTGTCACTTATAGAGTTTTAGAAGTTGCTTACTTCTGGTTTTACTTAGGTAATATTTTATCCTTATGGAGTCTTTGATGGAGTTGAAGAATGGATAGTTATAGTTGTCCTTAGTTATGATAAAAGATAAAATAGTTATGAATATTGTAACTATAATTCTTACTTGATAACTGTTTTGTTATATGCAATTTTACTATGTTAAAATGAAAGCTTTTCTTTTTTGTTTAAACAGAAAAGGGGAAAATGATGTGGGAGTGTTCTCCTGTATTTTGTATTACTCTCATTGGTTGAATAAAGAAGCTACCTGGCCGCTGGTCTGTGGTGGCGCACGCCTTTAATCCCAGCACTTGGGAGGCAGAGGCAGATTTGAAGGCTAGCCAAGAAAGGCTGGGGATAATGGGCCAGGCAGTATTTAAATGAATACAGCCTCATGTGGTTATTTTGGGCATAAGCAAGCAACCAGTGGCTGAGCGGGCCAGCGGCTGGGGGCTGGGAGCTGGGTGCTGGGAACATACAACCTACACCTCTCCACCCTATTTACAACAGTTAAGGGATGCACAATATATATAGACAACATAGTCACAAAGCAAAAAGTGCTTGTATTTTCAGTGATAACTCTCACACCTGGGAAAAGCAGGAAATAAATGTTGTTGACTATGAGAGCAGTCAGAAGGGAACATTAAAAACATGGGACATGTCCCTAACAGCGGATAGGAGAAGTTGGAGATTGTGTAGGCTTGACTTTAAGGAGAGACAGAGATGTGACTTCAGAGACTTAAGCAACGTGGTGGGAAGGTCTTTTCTTTCTTTTCATTTGTTATCTCTCTCCTCCTACAGGGCTATAGAGTTCACTGTGTATTAAAGGAGAGATAAGCTTCTAACAGCTGAAAGCAAACATAAGTACACGAAGTAATTCATACATTAAGTCTGGCTTAACCAATTCGTTATGCTGTTTGAGAATGTAGGCTGTGTGAACATGCTGTATGGATTTTAGTTCATTCGGAGATGGGAAGTCAACAGAGGGAGGAGGGAATATGACTAAGGAAACCAAGGAGATGTATGTGCAGCCACAGCCGTTAGAATTGGACACCCATCAGCTGTTTGCTCTGGTTTAGAGAAGCCTCCTGAGGACCACACAGAGAGCAGACAACACAAGTCTAACCCTCAGATGGGCGTTTTGTCACTGTAATGACTACTTGTGAAAGGCAAGGCTGTTAGCAGCTGAAAACTAAATCATGCAGGATAAGTGTAATTATCAGCACAAATGACAACACAAATTTTACATTAGAAGGATACAGAAACAACATAAAAATGAAGTAAACTCTTCTCCTGACAAGAAAGAGCCTATCTTTCATTTTCTTTGTTTTAATTTGTCTCTGGGCTATTAGAGGAAGTCCCTGAAATAACCTGGAGAAAAGAAAAGAGATAAAGCACACCCAGAGATGAGATGAGATGACTGAGTGACACTAGCACTAGGCTCTCTCCTTCTACCACAATCTTTAAAAAGAATTGAGGATTGCATACATTATGTATGCTGTATTTATGCCATCTTCATCTCTCTCCTGTCTGTTATAATGGCTCCAACATACCCATCAAGGATCCCCTGATAAATTCAAAACCTCATCTAATTATTTTTGTTATGTACATTGAGATGTGTGTGTGTGTGTGTGTGTGTGTGTGTGTGTGTGTGATACCCACAAACTGGACTCCATAGGATGGATGGATATATAGATAGATAGATGATAGATAGATAGATAGATAGATAGATAGATAGATAGATAGATGATAGATAGATGATAGATAGATAGATAGATAGAGATATATCTCCTATATATCTATCATATATCATATGATATATCTGATACTAGTTAGTGGTATTTTATGTGTTTAGAGCTAACAACTACCACTAAGAATTGGTGTCTTGCCATCCCTAAAAATGAATTAAGAAAGAAAAGAATATAAAAAAAATACCAAGCAAACAAAAAACATTGATGTGGGGTTCCCCTCTGTATGCTGTGAATACTATTGGTTAATAAAGGACTGCTTTGGACCTAAGCAGGGCAGAACTTAACTAGGCAGGGAAAACTAAACTGAATGCTGAACGAAGAAAGGCAGAGTGAGGAGAAGTCATGGAACCACTGCCCGAGACAGACGTGCTGAAACTTCACTAGTCGGCCATGACCTCATGGTGATGCACAGGTTAATGCAGATGGGTTAAATAACGATGTAAGTGCAAGCCAATAAAAAGCTAGAGCTAATGGGCCAAGCAGCGATTTAATTAATACAGTTTCTGTGTGGATATTTCAGGTCTAGGTGGCCTGGAAATGAACAAGCTGCCAAGCAGCCTCCTTACTACAAATTGTGGGCTCCTTACAACTGAACACGGTTTCTGAGTACTAGAGATCTGATTCAGCAGTTAAGAAAACTAGTCGCTCTTCCAGAAGATTACGGTTCCATCCCTAGCACCTACCATACAACCAACATTTATCTGTTACTCCAACTCCATGGGCTTCAATGCCCTCTTCTGGCCTCTAAGAGCACAGCATGCACATGGTGCTATGCCACCCATGCAGGTAAAACACCCATGCATATAAAATAAAAGGACAAAAAAAATTAAACAATTTAAAACGATCTGTCAGCTCCCATTGTCTGCATCTCTTTTTCTAAGGTTGGCAGCTGGTGGAAGTTTTCCTCTATCATTGTGAAGTTGCCTGCTGTGCAAACAGCCATATTGTTGGAAGTTCATGGGCTAGTTTTTCCTGTCCTTTCTAGACAATGCTCCCAGTCAACAGTGTTCCTGGCCCTCAGACTTTTACAGTCTCTTTGTCTCATCTTCCACAATGTTTTCTGAGTCTAGAGTCTAAGCATTATGTTAGAGATGTCACATTTGGGACTGGGGAAATCCCAAGTCACTTAATCTCTACATTTTGATAATTATGCATTTATCAGCTGTAAATCATATACACTTATTTTAAAAGTAGTAGTAGTCACTGTTACATTTGATTGATGAGGTAAAGCTGTATATTGAGCTTTAATTAGTATACAAATTAATGAATGCAATTATGGCTTTTTCATACAGATATCTCTGTAGTTTGCTAATGTCTCCCCCTGTTACTCTCCAGAGTGTTTACTCCTCATGTCTCCATTGTCTTCTTCCTTACTGGAATAGTCTTCCTTGGATTTTCATAGAATAAAAGTTAAAGCAACATGCACATATATACATGTGCATATATAAGTATATATTTAGATAGATAGATAAATAGAAGATAGGTAGACAGACAGATAGATGATAGGTAGATTTATGTCTGAGTTCTTCAATAGGAGCAAAAGTAAGGAATTTCTGCAACAATTACACTCTTCCATTTTGGTCTTGCTTTTTATTTTAACTCACAGCAAAATAAACCTTGACCAAGGAACATTTTCCCTCTTTCTGTACAGTAATGCTTTAAGTTAATTTATAAATCATATCCAGCTTGACTAATTGGCTGTGCTTTATTAACATGGTGTGTAGATTTTGAGGAAATCAGAAATGAGAAGTGTATGAAGGGAGAAGAACATGGACGCTTCATTGTCAGAGAACACTGAAGGTTTACAAATAGGATTTATTTTTCTGAAACAGCAGAGAGACTTCCTGACTTTGAGTACACCATCCCTAACTGTTGACTGAAGGCTCTATGGGAAGTAGTAGGTACTACAGGGCGGCACACAATGTGGATTCCAAGAACCACTCCCTAAACAACTTTGCTAGGTGATGAGACCATAGCAACAGTGAAAGAAAGAATGCAAGACAAGCTGGTCTATTTCACTCTAAAACAAGGATCTGGGAAATGTTAATTTTTATTATATATTTTGAAGTACAAAAGTCTGTAATATTTGTGTGTGTGAGTGAGTGAGTGTGTGTGTGTGTGTGTGCAGAGCAAGTACTTAAGAACATGTGTGCACACGCCTGTAGAGTCCAGGTGTGACAGTAAGTGTCTTCCTCTGTTACTCTATACACGTTCATGTGTGTGTGACAGGGAATCTCACTGAAACCGGAAGCTTCCTAATGAGCTCTGCTAGCTAGCATAAGAGTTCTGGGGATCCGACATTAGCCTCCCAAATTAATAGTAATAATAGGGCATGCATACCATACCTGTTATTTTGTGTGTGAACACTGGACTTCAAGCTCAGTTCCTTAAACTTAACAAAATTTACCAAAGGTGGTATAACCCTAGTTTAACATTTAATGAGATTTTAATTTTAGCTTAAGTATAAAAGTGATAAAAGTATTATATGTGTTTATGTTATACACTGACACTGTAATGTCTCGATTTTCTCATCATCATTTGTTGTCTTTGCGTTCAAATCTCCCCTCAGCTACTACAGTATGAGTCTGAAATTCCCTAGTGGCCCACGATTGCTGTCTAGCATTTGTTTCTCTCACTAGAAACAAAATGAGTGCCATATCTTTATATGCGTTATTTGTATTTTTAAATGACACTTATCACTTCTATATAATAATCCATCGCTGCCTTATCAAATATTTATGCTATTTAAAACAGTTTCTAGTTTTGTAGATTGTCATTTCTACATGTGCTGCATGTGCCCCTTTGAGAACAAACATCTAATTTTATGTTATCTCAATAAAAAAATGATATTACTTTGCCTTTTGACAGTCTAGATTTTTGTTCATAGTTTTCCTACTCAAATCTTATATTTAAATCTGTGAGTCGTTTGAATAATATTCAGAATAAACTGTAAGGTCTTAATGCAATTTCATGGGAACTTTCCATGTGGATATGCTGTTTACCCAAATGTTGAGAAGACTGGTTTTCTCATCGAATTGTCATGCTACCCTGATCAAAAATCACTCGACTGTAGATATAAGACTGGCTTGTATTCTGTGACCTCTTTTCCTCTGAGGATGCTCCTTACTGCATGTGGGCGTCTCAGTGGCCATGACTCTGAGAGATGTTTTGAAGGTTTCCAGAGTGTATGGATGATGAAGATGAAGCAAGCAATGTGATTCTAAGCCAGATCTCCTCACCATGACTCACTTTTATTTTCTATTTCTCTAAGTGTGCCTGTTGAAAGGAACTCATCCGCCAAGTGTTCACAGTCCTTACTTAACTCTAAGGTTCTGAGTAGTTGGATGCCTGAGCCTTGGACTCTTACACTATCTCCCAAAACAAGTGTGCTTTCTGAGGCCCTCATACACCATTTCAGAAATGTTCATCTTTTTTTATTATTTAGGATGCAAGTCAACATGTATGTCTTTTTCCTTTCTCGTTGAAAGTAAATAAATATTTGTAAGGGAAATTACTTATGAGTCATTATCGGGTTAGGAAGAAACCTGGTGACAGGGAAACACACAAGGAAGACCCCAGCTAAGACTCTAAGCAATTGTAAAGAGGGTAACTGAACTGGCCTTCCCCTGTAATCAGATTGGTGACTATCCTAACTGTCATCATAAATCCTTCATCCAGTAACTGATGGAAGCAGATTCAGAGATTCACAGCCAAGTACTGGGCCAAGATCCATGAGTTCATTTGAAGACAGGCTTATATGAGCAAAAGAGGAGGGCAAGATCATGATGGCAAAACCCACAGAGACTGCTGACTTGAGCTCTTGGGAGCTCAAGGACTCTAGACTGACAGCTGGGGAGACTGCATGGGACCTAACTAGGCCCTCTAAATGTGAGTGACAACTATGTAGCTAGATCTGTTTGTGGAATCTTGCAGTGAGACCAGGATCTATCCCTGATGCATGAGTTGACATTTTGGAACCCATTCCCTATGTTGGGATGTTTGGCTCAGCCTTGATGCGGGGGGTGGAGGGGTGTTGGTCCTGCCTCAACTTAATGGACCAGGCTTTGCTGATTACCCATAGGAAGCCTTACCCTTCCTGAGGAGTGGTTCTGGGTGGGTTGGGGGAGGTGGGGGGAGCAGGAAGAGGGGAGGGAGGGAGAACTGTGCTTGGTATGTAAAATGAATAAGTAATTTAAAATAAAAAAAGGTAGTATTTAAACATGGTTGTACAACTCAATTTTTATCTTCTTCTATTTGTTCCTGAACAAATTTTGTATTTTCTCGAATACTGTAATTAGTATTTTCAACAGCTGAAGGAAACTGTGATTGTTATCAGAGTCATTCAAAAGGAGTAACCAAGACAATCTCCATCACAAATTGTTTCACCATTTCTTCATTTCTTCACATAACCTACTGAATAACCTGCTTTAACAACATATTTATTGGACATCAATTGTGCACGAATGGCGAATCATATGAAAAGACAAAGTGCTTCCTCTCCAGATCTCTTTCTTAGGAGTATATCTTTTCCCCACCAGATACAGTAGCTAATATATAATAAGCAAGCTAACATTGCAGAAGGAGTCATGAATCAGGTGGATAGAGCAAATATGACAGCATTTATAAACAGGGCGTTAGCAGAAATGGCACAGTAGTGGGGAACTGGCATTTCAAATGAACACTGAAAAGATATTATTTCAAATATCTTGCCCAAAGATACCATTAACGAAGGAAATTTTCTTTCTAGTTCAAGGTGATAAATCTTTTCAGAGATCAAGTGGCTTGCCTTTGTAAGTATGTCTCTGCTGTGGTCCACAATACTTTGCTAATAACACTGTCTAAATTACCACACATTAGGTTTGAATAATTTGTTACTTGTCTCATGTAAGGATTATTCCTTAGCTTTTGTCAAAGGTTTTTTTGGACACTTTCAGCATCTCACTCTCTCTCTCCCTCTACACACAGACACACACACACACACACACACACATATAATCAACAACTTCCCATGAGCATATGCTTTGATGGAGAATCTGAAGGTTTTCACTCAATCAAGGATACTAGAAAACAAAGTTAAATTCCAAAATTGCTCCAAAGAATAAGTTCCTATAATTAGTGGCAATTGCTGTATCCAGAGACGACAGTTGAGAGGTTAACAACTTATTTTGTGAGGAGAAACGTGTAACTGAGAATACATGAGACCATCATAAACAACAGCCTGCAGAAAGGTCTACAAGCTAGAGCTTAACTGATAGATTGTAGCACTGAAAGATGGGAGCAAAGCTTGCTTTACCTGTGTGCGGGAAATCATAAGATATTCTTCTGATACATTTTAGCTATTGTTGATGCCCTGAGCTGATCCACACTCGTGTGGTTGCTACCACAACAGCAGGAATCGAGGTAAAATAGGCAAAGAGCTTCCTTAAGGGGTGTAGCTTATAAGACAAAGCCGGCAGTCTTTCCCCTAATCTACAATAATACAGTACAGAACTAATTTAGAGTTGAAAACAGTGCTCTATCAGGCTATGGATATAGTTCTATGGAAAGCATCTGCTACCAGCTCATATCTCTGTTTAATCCCTAGTGGTCCCGATAATCACAGCATTTGATATTTAAACATTATTTTAAAAATTGATTCCTGTAAAGGAACTGACAGACTGGTTTTTAGAATCAGGTGGCTGAAATCGGTGTTCTGGAGTTAAGAAAAGTCAGAAAACAATAAACTAAAGATGTCATGCCAAGAGGGGTAAGATCAACAGACAAACAAAGCCGAAGGAGGACACAGAGCATAGGAAGTGCTAATAGCCATCTGAGGTGCCCTCCCCAAACTTTGTAGAGAAAGAACAAAGAGCGATTGCCTTATAACACACAGGGCTGTCTGGAGCCCTCCACAAATCAACAAAGAAAGGGCAACATATCGATTCTCTAATTATCCAGAGACTTTATCTCTGAAGTTAAGTCTGGAAGTATTACAGCAGCATAGGCAAACCACTGCCAGGGACGTTGTATGTCTTAGTTTTCTCTAACTGTGTGATGGACCAGCACAGGTGCATTGCCCAGAAAGGAGATCCATTGGGCTCCCTAAAGCCATCACAGAGAAAACCCTAAATAGGCAGGTCATCTACCCCTTTTAAATCTTCGTTTTGCTAACCTTCACGGGTGGCAGTCTCATAGACAGAGAAAACTATTCACTTTGTATGATCAATTTGTAATTTAAAAAGAGAAACAAATTCTTTCTGTTCTACTGCATTGCCCTTAATAAAGAGTGGTGAGTTTTTATTATTTATTTATAATTTCACAGTTATACTGTACAGTGTGATTGCATAAAAGCTACAAAGGAGGGTCAGATCAAAGTCTAGCACAAACATCAGAAAATAATACTAGGTATCTTACTACTTATTTCTGAGCATGGACATACTAAGGGATACTAGGGGGAAAAACAGTAAACATTTCTTATAAAGTCATAAAAAAATAAAACTTGGTCAGTTAAAGGCAGCATCATTGATTTCTCCTTACTATCTTCATCGTTAAATTCTGAAATATTTATTGCTTCCTCATACAAAACCCATTTTGCCATAGCTGAGGCTGAAATCCATATTTTTTGACTATTCAGTTCTATTCCATTGACAGCCACTTTTCAATTTTACGTAAAATATACTCAACATTTCCTTTTCATCTTCACATCCCTTAAAGTTTGGTTCTAACCCTGAAGGTGTCTACTCTGGGTATCTCATCCACTCCAATCCCACATTGATTTCCACATTAGTATGAGCAAGCACATACATATACATACTGCATAAATAACAAAAATGTATACAAACAAGTATATTTGTATAAATATTTACATGTATATTTGTATAAATATATATATGGGGCTGGAGAGATGGCTCAGCGGTGAAGAGCATTGCCTGCTCTTCCAAAGGTCCTGAGTTCAATTCCCGGCAACCACATGGTGGCTCACAACCATATGTAATGAGGTCTGGTGCCCTCTTCTGGCCTGCAGACATACACACAGATGGAATATTATATACATAATAAATTGATACAGACATACAGACAGAATATTAAAATAAATAAATATTACATATAATTTTGTGTTTATGAACATGTATCTATATTATATATGTGCACACATGCCATCCAATATTATTATATGAATTATAGTATGAATGAATGAGGAGATAGGCCAAAAAATTACTGAATGTACTAGTACCTTTTTCTTTTTAATATACATGTTCGTTATGGAATGAGGTTGCTACGGAGACAGTTGCTAAAGGCTTCATCAATCTCTATTGAATTCAAGGCACTGTACGGCCCATTGAGATGAGAGGAGTGGGTATCAAGAGAGTCAAACATGGTTCTCTTTCTTAGACAGTTAAGATCAAAAATTGTAAAATGCCCTTTTGACCACACAATAAAGGCTCATGTTCTAAACTGACAGATCCAACAAGTTATAAACCCAGCCAACCATTTATCTGATAGCTCCATGATCCCCTCTTTGGCTCTCATTTCCCCCACAGTACAAGCTGTAACTCTCTCCTCAGGCTGCTTATTCTTACTCTTCTGGATAGTTAGTGCAATAAGGACCCTGGCATTCAATGAACTAAATGAGCACAGCCTAATACCTGGTACGTTTGGGAATGTGAATGGTGGGATTAGAAACCACTTTGGAGAACAGAAAATACTAACAAGAGGGAATTGCTTCCACAAACTAATCTCTATTCACACAAACGGATTTTGAGAAGCTCTGAAAGTGCGGTTCTAGACAGCTCCTGGTGATTTCTATTAGAGAGGTAAGGATTCTGATGAGGAGGCACTACTGCAGCTGTGGTTGGTCACGGCATTTCAAAACAATGCAATGTGTGAGAGGGCTTGTAAGTGCATACGTATGGTACATACAGACACCAAATCATGTAAAACTAGCTGAAATACAAGGCTGAAGGAGCAATATCAGGGCACACAGAGAATTGTAGGAATCTTTAGAGATTTTCGCTAAACCTGAGAAAATGATGCTGGTTTCAACCTCATAGTTAAGTATAGAAGAACTCATCACTTCATGTACGGAACTGGCTAAATCCTAAAAGGACTCAAATGTCACCATAAAAGGTAAACAACGTTGTAGAAACTTATGACTTATAACTGAACTACTTTGTAATATTATCATCAAAATCTTTAATATGTGAGTTGTCTTCTTGTTTAAGACAAACAAACCCTGAACTTATGAATAAGTTAACACATTTTAATAATCATCTAAGAACATAAAATAAAAGGTTAATATTACTTATGATAAAATATAGCATATATTTATGAGAATAAAGAGGTTTCCAAATCAAACCCAGGAAAGGGAACCCATTTGAATCTCAGGATTATGGCTGGAATATATTTTTCTCCAATGACACATAACTCATAGCATGACAAGCTACATTAGATGGCCAAAATGTCCAAAAGACCAGTGGTCTCTGAGGCGCTGGATGCCACAGTAATGAACTCACTTAAGTCAACCGAAAAACATATTGCTTTCCACCAGCTTTTAACTCTCTTGTCTTTTTGTTCTCTTAACAGCATTTTCAGATGTATTATTTAAATTAGGTAGAATTCAATACTGTAATCTATTGTGTACTGAAAAACAAAGCTATGTCACACAGTATCACATCATGCAGATTTGAGAAAGCTAAATTTCAAAGATCTTCCTACAATACTTTTCTTGATGCATTGCTTTAGGACTTAAAACATTGCTCTGCCTTCACCCTCAATGTTTTATATCATACAAGACAGATCAAAGTTCCTATTTGCATGTAACTATTCAAGTATTAGCTCAACACTTCTTGGAAACACTGTCAATCACGACAAAACTACATTTAGCAATTTGCTGTAACTAAACATACAGAAGAGGCTACAAAGTGAGTCTCTGCTCAGTTCTATTTACTCTATCATGTCCCGTGTTATACACTCTTAGTTAGTGTAGTCACATGGAGCCTATGATATTATCCTCTTTCAAGAATATTTCGGCCCTATTTTGGGACAGGGTCTCATGTGCCCTAGGCTGTCCTCAAACTCTATGTAGTTTAGGATAACCTTGAACTCCTGACCCTCTTGCTTCTAGTTTCTTGGTGTGATCCACCACACCTGGTCTATATGATGCTGAAGTTCTTTCTCAGAGCAAACACCTTAACAAGTGAGCTGCATCACTATCCATCTTGGGTATATTATGATGCAAATATTTCTCCCAAGAGTTCATGCATTACGAAATATAAACCTGAGATTTAAATGTTAGCAGTGTATATAGGTAGGACCTTAGGGTGACCATATGAATAAACAGAAGTGATGACGACTGGTTCAATAATGTCATCAGCAATGAAGAAGACAGAACTTTAGAGCTGGCTCAGTTCATAAAGCACTTGCCTTGCCAGGAAGAGGATATGAGTTCAACTTGGAAAATGCACTTTTACAAAGCCAGGTTTGATGGCATGAGCAGGTAAGCTTGGCAACAGATGTCAGAGACAGGTTCATTGGTGGTTTCTGACTTGCCTACTTAGAGAGTTACAAACCAAGTGAGAGACCCTGCCTTAAAAAAAGATGTATTGAACCTGAGAAAAATACCCCAAGATGATCTTTGTATTTTGTTGTGCACAGGTTCACATACATACATGTACAGAAACAGGGACAAGGAAGCAGGACTGAGCCAGTAATCTTGCTATGCCTCACCAGATGACATCCTGTATCTTATATTACAGTCTCATGATCCTCACTTGGTATCAATCAGATGCTATCCCAGCCATCAGCACTATAAAACTATTAGATTTCTGGGGTTTGCAGCAGGAGAAATGGGGCTAAAATGTTACACTAAGTATATGAGTTATAAATTTATCAGTCTTGAAACCCATTTCTTTATTTCTGCCCAAAAGATGGTGTGGATTATAGCTTTAATTTTACAGAATATGTACAATATGTCAAAAATTTACTTCTTCATGAGTTAATATGAAAAGAAAGGAGTCTGGGTTATTAAGAGGATAAAAAGAATAAATAGAATTTACTAACTTTGTAAAACAGTTTATAGATGTAAAACCATTTTCTTATTGCACTTGAAATAGTTCTCTACATGTTCAATTGTTCTGTATGCAAATATTTGTTAATCAAGTTATACACAATGTATTAGTATCCAAAATTCATATTAGAATAATTCATTCAAAATAAAACACATTCATTAAGGGATTAGGGAAGCCTACAGTCTACACAGTAAACTGTCCTGGAAAAGTAGGGAAAGTTGAAAGTTGAATAGAATAATCAAAACACAACGACCTCCAAGTGAGACAACCTATGTCCCATACAGAGAAAGGCACAAGGTGTGAATGCCATAGCAGCTAATGTTAATTTCCACCTAAGGTAATCTGGAAGAATCAATTCTATATCAACAAAGCTGACCATAGCTCCGTTCAACTCAACACGGTGCAGAAGAGCCATCGTGTCTGCTAGAGAATGAACTTCATGCTACGGGAGAAGTAACTAGGAAAAACTACACAAAGAGAAAACAGCAAAGAGACCCAACTGATCAAATGTAACTGAAAATCAGATGCTGTAGCAAACTTGAGGATGGTAATGAGATATGAATATGATGGTAAAACATGATGACGAAAGGCAGCCTGAAATGTAAGTAGCCAGTGACAGCTCTGTGGAGAGAAGTCTAGATACCACTCTGTCTGAGAGGTGAGACAGCAAAGTAAGGTGAAAGAATAAGGACAGACTGCAACCTTCTACACATTTTGGTACAAAGGTAATCACTCTAATATAATGCACTTTCCTAAAGAAGTGTGTAAGAGAACCCCACAATTAAATTTGCAATGCCACTGACAATAGAGGGAAAGATACAGAATATATACATAGAAACAATCTTCACTGTAATATAATTCATTACAGACTTGAGATGAAATACAAATATAGACTTAGGTCACTTATTAAAGAAAACTTCTTTTATTAGCTTACAAGGGAGAATAACACTCCAACTTGTAAGAAAAAGTGTATTTCACTTATAAATAAAAGGAATAGAAAATAAATGAACTGCCATATGTATACGTTGGAAATATGAACAATAATACACCCAGGATGTTATAGATGCCTGGCAGGGTAGAATTTACAATGAAGAATAAATAAAACAAAGTGGGTGCCAATTACACAGCAGGAATAACACTGTTCAAAAAGCAAAACAATTACATAGGTCAATGAAAGAACTGCCAGGAGTGCAGTAATTGTGTTCACCTTTATACAGCCTTCCCACTGAGAAATACACAGAGGAAGCTGAAAACACAAAGCAATGAATGAAGCAGTTTGTGAAGATCATTTATTATATACTTTACTCAAAATTTAGGAACATTCTACAAAAAAATTAACAGGAATAATGCATTTCAACAGAGAAAAACAAAGTTAACGGAAAGCAAATCTGATCTTTTAGAAAAAATATCTTGAATATCACCATAGAATCTTCATCTGGCAATGGATGTAGATGGAGATAGAGACACAGACACACATCAGAGCACTGGACTGAGCTTCCAAGGTCCAGTTGAAGAGCAGAAGGAGGGATAAGATGAGCAAGGAAGTCAGGACCGTGAGGGGTTGGTCCACCCACTGAAACAGTGTGACTGATCTAATGGGAGCTCACCGAAGCCAGCTGGACTGGGACTTAAGGAGCATGTGATCAAACTGGAATCTCTGAATGTGGCTGACAATGAGAGCTGACTGAGAAGCCAATGATAATGGCACTGAGATTTGATTCTACTGCATGTACTGGCCTTTTGGGATCCTAGTCTGTTTGGATGCACACCTTCCTAGGCCTGGATGGAGGGGGAAGGGCCTTGGACTTTCCACAGGGCAGGGTTCCCTGGAGCGGGGAGGGTGAGTGAGGTAGCAGGAGTGAAATGGGAGGAGGAGAGGAGGTGGAAATTTCGAATGATATTATTTATAAAGCAATAAAAATATATACATTTAGATAAAAAAGAAATAGAATGGAACTATGTAGCAAAAGTAAACCCCATTCAACTTGAGTTTTTTCCTCAATAAAGTGGCTTTTTTGAAATAATTTAAAAAAAGGAAAAATGACAATGTGAGTTGTGTGTGTTCACATGAAAACCTTAAGAAAATTACTGAAAACTTAAAAAGAAAAAGGGGGTGAGCTTGATATAAGGGATCACTTTCCTAAGAAGTTACCAAATGGAATTCGGTTGATAGAACTTGTCTACTGTGTCCGCAAAGCTGTGCTCAGAAATGCTGCAGTATCCTGGGTTGTCAATTGTATCCCATAAGCAGCACAGAAGCCAGGACCACCTATGTTTTACCAGCCACGGCAACAGTGAAAACAATCAAGGTCCATTCGAGAGGGTGCATTCATGGTGAATTTTGGAGTCAGATGCCCAGGTCCTAATCTAAAGCAGGTCTTCACTAATGGAACCATATCAAGAATTTTGAGATAAAGATAATGTCATGATGATCTTCTTTCTGGTGAGCACCAACATCCTTCCAAATTCTCTTTTAGAAGACAAACTTAAACTCCATTACATGTAGACCAGGAACACTATGAGCACAGCCCGAGGGATGAGGCAATAAGCTTTAAAAAAAAAAAAAAGGTAGCTGACAGATGCCAGCGCATGGAAACAGCCAAAGAGGATGAACTTCTAGAACTGTTGGAGGAGGTAGGGGTCTGGATCATTGTGGCCTGAGGCTCAGGTCACTGGTGAGTGACCTCCATTGCTACCCTCCATCAGCTAGGTGTTGCATTATTCACAGGCCACAGGAGCTATCCTTGACTCTAGAAAGACCATCAAGACCGTAGCAAAAGGGCCATAGGGCCATATCAATATAAAGACCCCAGGAAATACATTAAAAATAACACTTATTCACAGATTAAAGTTGTCTCTAAAGATTCATGCATGGTCAAATATCTATACAATGCTTTCATTTCTGATATGTACAGGAAAATCTTGAAGCAGACATTGTGTTTCTTTCCTTAAGAAATACCATTGATTTTTTTAATTTTTAAATTTTTATTTATTTCTTAAATTTTTTAGTGCACTAAATAAGGCATAAAGTACTAGATATTAAACTTGGTAATATATACCTGAATGATCAAATCACAATAGTAGCTAAACTCAGGTCCAAGGTAAAGAAAAAAGAAGCCCTAAAATTCCACTCTGCTAAAATGGCTTCTGCATAACATCTAGTTCAATATGAAAGAGAAAACCAAGAAACACAGAAAATGAATGTTAAAATGTCAAATAATGTTATTTGTGAGTATATGGTAATTTGGATGGAAATATGAAAATAGGAAACTTCTCAAATTAAAAACAATGAAACAGCATCAAATTCTGAGATGATAGGAAATCTTCTTTTAAAATCACAAACATATGGTGAAGCGAAAAGAGAATAATCACCTAATAATGAAACCAAAAAAAAATGTTATTTAAAAGAAAGCTTAAAAATCTTGCCATCTAGCAAGTGTCAAGGAAATTAAGATAACTTGATTCTATACACTGTAAAGATCTTTTGAAATGTACCTGCTGAGTGTGGGTTGGGAGCTGTGAACTTAAGCATTTTAGCACAGCTCGGTTTGGAAATTCGGGAGACAAACTCAGAGCCAAACATTTAAAGGCATGCGTAGCAAACAAAGAAAATAGATAACCTCTCCAACCATCGGTATAGTAGTACAAGACAGAGACATAAACCTCGCCTTTGAGGCTTTTGGAGTTGCAAAGCACAGAGAGACTGCCAATGTTTAGTAGAAATTAGAATCTGTTACCAAAACAATAAAGCAGAAACTCAGAATCCAAGAGTGGTTAAAAGATGAGAATGGGCATGAAGGGAACGTTCTGTGGTGGTGACTCTTTTGTCATCTGACAGATTTTTAACATGAAAAGGTCTCTTCCAACCGTGTGTTTCAAGGCTGTAGACTTCTGAATAAGAAACTAATTGGGACTATCGTTGAAAAGATGGGGAAACCATTCAACTGACAGTGATGTTTAAGCACACACTCCTCCTGTTACAGAAAACCGAGAAAGAGGAAATTTGATGGTTATTAGAATATGGGATACCTTACATTTGCATTATGGGGAGAGCATGTATCTCAATGCAGAAAGAAGATGGGTAGTGGTAAAAAAAATGGCTCAAAATTAAATATGAATGAAGCTGTCAAAGTAAGGGAGCAAACCTTAAAGATGCAATCAAGTCTGCCAGGATGTCTAAGTTTGAAAAATACATAGAAACGGCAAATATAGAAACATGGGTGTCGGTGGGTTCTCTTTTCTTCAGCGTTTACTTAATGAGACAGAAACGTCTGTTTAAGCTGCTAAATTGGTGTGTGAGCACCTTGATTCTCTTGCAACTTGCTTTCTACTTCCCTGAAGAATCATCTAAATTGCAATTAGTAAAAATGATAAAGCATACCCAAAGAAGAAAAACAGCCTCTATTGCCGAAAAAAATGAGCGAGGAACTAGTTCAAAGTTGAATGCACATATGCTTGTTGTAAAACACGAGGAATCCATCTTACCTCCCTGGATCCCAAATACTTCATATTTAAAATAGAGTAATTAATGATAATTATACCCTACATTTTATTTGTATAAGTATCAAAGTAAAATTTATGAACACTACTGAAATGACTCAAATTATTTTATTAGGTTGAATACTACTACTACCACTATTATTAATAATAATAACAATAGTAATCATTTGGGCAACTCAACTGTATATTTCTCTCCTTCCCTTCCTACCTGTACCATAAATTATTAAACGTGAAGAGACCAAGAAAATGCCGAAGATGTTGTGCAGGAATCTCAGGTGGAAGTGTAGATTTCAGACAAAGGGTCTTTCTCTGAAGCTAAGCAGGTTCCCAACTTCTCCCCCATCTTAACTAGGGCTTAGGGAAGGTTACTTTTTGGAAAAAAAAAAAGTGTTTCCACAGAAGACTTCAGCCTGAGCAGCATTAAATACCACTGAAGTGGGTAACAGTGTATGTGTTACTTCCCTATTAGGAAAAATAGGCTTACCTGAAATATTCATCACATAAAAACCTTCAAAGGCAAACCAAACTTCTATCTAGAACTAGAGTGTTACAGCCAACCCAATGGGGAACCCTAACCACTAGAGAAAAGTCCCCAATTAGCTTTGTCATTTCGTAGCTTAGAGTTGAAATGATGAAGGATGCCAGATATTTGAGAAGAAAGTGAATATAGAACATAGAGAAAAAAAATCACACTAATGCTAAGTGGGGCAGGGAAGGAAAAGTCAGCCAGAAGGAGAAAGCTGTGTCAGGAGGCAAAGAGCACGGCAAACACACTGACAAAACTTTCTCATATAAATACAAAGACCCATATTCTGAGGTAAGAATAAGAAGTTTCCCCAACAGCTCATTTGGGAAAATACCTTTCAAAGGACTTTTATTTAAAAGTAACAATAGAACATCAATTGTAATGGATACAACAAAATTAAAAGGAAAGCTCTCAAAATGCAAGCTACTTGTTAAAGGGGGGGGGGGGAAGAGGTACGTGTAGTGAAGAGGAGATTCCAGATGTCGGGAAAATCGTCTCTGATATGGGGTGACAATAGTTCCCTAGCTATGCTGCCGTCCTTATGGGTGAGTAGGCAAGCTCCTCCGGGCCAATCTGACAGGAATGGGTCTGATCAAGTGCTTGTTGAACACCTGGATTCATTGTTTGCCCCAGCTCCTGGATATGTTTGCCATGTGCAGAACTTACCTAGTTCTCATGACGAGATATACCTAAGAAAGAGAGTCCCACACCTCTGGAGAGAAGTAGCCTGCCAGCAAGCCACATAAAGCCATTAAACTATAGAAGGGGGGAGAAGACAATGAAAGCATATCTCATAACTGAAATATATTGAGAGACATAAAATAGAACCCACAAAAATCATCAAAGAGCAATCACAAGGATTGTAAAGTTTAAGAAACAAGTATAAAACCATTAAGAGTAACAAGGATGGCCTTTACAACTCATATGGCGACAATGTTAAATAACATTTTTCTTATTATTAAATGTTACCTGAGATGCTTCGGAGGATAGTTTTCAGACAAAAGTAAAATGTCAAAACCATTTAGAATAAGTTAGAAGAATGGAGTATCTATAAGACAATAAAAGTATAACATCAAAGGAAACATCTTTTCCCTGGTTTTGTTTTTTTTTTTGTGTGTGTGTGTTTTGTTTGTTTGTTGTTTTGTTTGTTTCTTTTGAGTCAGTGTTTCTCTGTGTGGCCCTTTCTGTCTTGAAACTCTGTAGGCCAGGCTGGTGTGAAACTCAGGAATTGCCCTGCCTCTTTGGGATGCTAGGATTAAAGACCACTACACCCTGCCAGTTGTAATTTTTATAGCAAACAAAAGACCATTCACTCAATGTTTGATATACAGGCTGACTTAATGGTCAGATAACTAATGTGTGTTTAAAAACTTGTGGTAGAGGATTAGGAGATTATGTGGCATAACTCATTATTTCTACTGGAACTAAATTTCTACAGATATTGTCTAATAATAAAAAAGGGAAAAAATTCGAGGAAGGGGAAGGAGGAAAGAGAAAGAGAGTTCCACACCTCTGTGACCTAGGAGCACAAGATCTGTGCTCTGTGATCATCTAGAATGTGATTTATTATAAATCTCATGGCACAATTTAACATTTAACCCTAGATATTTTACCTGTGAAAATATAAATATCTTCAAGAAAAGTGATGAGACAATTAAAACAATAAGAGAGTAGAGCAGGAAACATTGATGCTGCTCCCTAGGCAGAGGACCTTGCTATCACTCAACTCTCACCTTGGAGGACTGTAGTTTCAAAGATGTTAGTCTTTTCTATTAAACTCTTGTCAAAGCAGTTACAGAAAACTGGATAGCATTCTCTTTGCACTAATATCATGGTGGGAAATAAATCATTCATTTGAATTATGTAAATCAAGATTCAATTTCATTTTAAAGTACAGGATAATATTCTCAAGTATGCTGGGAAGATTTATAATTCAGGACCAGATTATTCCCCTAATGTATAAAAATATGAGTCTCATAAAAATTTCCAAAGCTAAATAAAGCTAAATATCTACTTTCTCTTTTGATTGTGAAAAAACACTTTAGAATTTTATGGTTAACAAACGATTTAAAGCCAAAAATATCTTGTCAGTCACCGAAGACAATGTTTAACACTCGAAAGGACTGTGGCGGTAGAAACTGATGCCTCTCGGTCAGTTAGTCAGAGGCACATCTGTCAAAATCTTTGCTCATTGAATCATGAAGTGCAAGATATAAACATATTAACAAGTTGGTAAAATATATTTTCTTCTTCAAAAACTTATATGGGATTTATTGCATATAGTAAAAACTGATCTGTAATGTGGAAGAAGCAGGTTTGGTAGTTGCTCTTCAAACTGCCATTTTATCTATTCATAGCAAGAAGCCACCATGGAGGAGTAGGTGAGTCAAAGCCACAAGGAAGTCAGTTAGAATGGCCAACTAGCTTCCTGTGCTCCTAAACAGACAACCACACACGCTCTGTCTCCTAATTTCTAAAGTGAACCTTCGGAATCATCCCCAAACCAATGCTTGTCAACAGAATTAACAGCACGTGTAGAATCACCATACTGTTAGATCTGGGGTAATGATGCTGATTGAGAAATGCCTCTAAAGGAAAGAAGGCCAATTAGAAACACTTCCAAGCAGAAGGTGAGCATCAAAGGCATCATCAATCCTCTACTTTCCATTCATAAAACTCACTTTAATTCTAATGGTTTAACTTTCTCATTCTGTCAGGTTTTCTAATTACAAGGTATTCTTGCATTTTCCCAAGACATTTAAAAGCCTCTTTTCTGGTGCTTTTGTAATGTTAGTTACCTGTAGCTACAATGTTAGGTACAAGTCATAATCGCAAACTGCCCAGAAATCAAAGTAGTACAGAGTTTATGATGATAAATCAGGGGAGGGGCTTAGACACAGGAAAACAATCTCCATAGTGTTCTTTGGAATTAGTGACTGCTCATAGGGAGTGTAGTTATCAGAAAAAGTCCTGTCTAAGCTGGAGGGTAAATATATGGTGGTTGTCAAGATTTATGTGGAATATATAAATGTAATTTGTAAATAGATAAAACTGAAATTGAATAAGAACGTAGACATCAGATGATAGACAGCATCAATAAAAATGTTCTGGGTGTCAAAGGAAAATAAACTCAGAGTTACATCCATATGCATTTTAAGAGCCATGGAAACTTTTGGGTATTGGCAGTGCATATTGTACTTAATTGTGATATTTTATATGACTTTTAGTCTTCAGGCTTTAGGAAAATGTGCGAACGAGGACAATGGTTCATATATTTTCTTATCTCCAAACTTAATTTACACTAACTAGCAGTTACTTGTCTTGGGACATTGCTTCTATAGAGTATTTTTCTCCTGACCTTCCAATGTATTAATGGGGACATGACAGCATTGCTGATGTGCCCATCTGTTCATCTGTGGATGTTCCAGGTGTCTTTGTGGATGTATAAACAAAATGTCACACCAGGCTCACTCAGAGGACACCCAGTGATGTTCTAGGATATGAAGCCAAAAGCACAGGTCAGAGAATGTCAATTAATGTTTCTGGAGCATCCTCCAGGATCTCGATGTGAGGAAGTCCACCTTTCAACAGGAATGGTGCATGGGGCAAGCTGTGGATGAATGGACGGCTCAGCTCAGTGCTCGTCAGCCATGGGATAATTTCTCAGACTCTTTTACACATGGAAAAGGGCTGCCAGATTCTTGAATAGTCTAAAGAGATAAACACTGTCAGTTTGAATAACAGATTACACAGTCTCCAGAGATACTTTAAAACAAAATGTGGAGCAAACTTAGAAATAGCCTGGAGGCGCCTGCTGAGGACAGAAGCCCTGCTGGCTCCAGAAGGACCTCATGCTGGAGCACAGTGCAGTCATTCCCACCAGTCCTTTCCCTAGAGAGTTGGAAGCAGAGTCTTCTGTAACTGAGTGCAGATAAGCAAGCATACCAAGCATTCTGCAACTGGTCTCTTCAAACTGACGGAATGCTCAGATTCACTGAAAATTCCAGAGATTCATCTTCCCTATATAGACACAGGTCTTGGTGCTGTCGGTTACAAGGGCTATGTTCTTTTCAACCACAGGCTTTTTCCGTGTTTTATAATAATGTGTGTATGTATGTATGTATGCATGGATGTATTGCTGTGTGTGATGTGTGTATGTATGTATGTATGTATGTATGTATGTATGTATGTATGTGTGTTGTAATTAGGGGAGAGAGGCGCCAACTGTTGTGAATCGGGGGGAGAGGGGTGCGTGTTGTTTGTTCCCCGCACCCAGCTTCCAAGCCCCCAGCCGCTGGCCCGCTCAGCGGCTGGCTGCACCCGAAATAACCACGTGACAAACTGGATTCATTTAAACTCTGCCTGGCTTATTATCATTAGCCTTTTCCCGGCTAGCTCTCATAATTAAACTAACCCATTATAAAAGTCTGTAAGTCACCACGTGGTGACTTACCGGAAGGGTCTAACCTGCATCCATTTGCGATGGTGGCTTGGGGCTTCTTCCGACTTCCTTCTAGGTGGGCGGAGTAGACAGAACGGAAGTTCTGGGAGGAGAAGAAGGAAGTGCACAGAAGCCCCAAGCCACCATCGCAAATGGATGCAGGTTAGACCCTTCCGGTAAGTCACCACGTGGTGACTTACAGACTTTTATAATGGGTTAGTTTAATTATGAGAGCTAGCCGGAAAAAGGCTAATGATAATAAGCCAGGCAGCCCTTTATTTAACCAATCAAAACACAGAAATACAGGTGGACCCTCCCACATATGTGTATATGTATCTAACTGAAGACTCACTACTATCTTCTGTAAGCTCGACCACTATTATAGGCATTTAAAAGAGAGTGACTCCCACAGATTGTCAATTTCAATTATCCCTCCTACTCTGGCACATGCTTGCTCTTGGAGGTTGCTCAGATCTTACTAGAAATCAGGGAAAATTATCTTTAAAGAAATAGGTAGACAGATATATATATATATATATATACACATATATATGTATATATATACATACATTATGTATATACACCTGCACAAAGTGTGGTGCATGTGTGTGTGTGTGCACACGCGTGCATGTGTGTGTGCTAATCAGACATTGCTGGTAGGAAAAACACCTCAGAGAAAGAGGTTAAAAGAGGAAAGATTTATGTTGACTTGTGGTTTCAAAGGTTTGCATGTATGGTCAACTGGCTCCCATATATCCAGAACTGCAGCTTGGGAACATCACAGCAAATGGGCAGAGGAGAGAATTCCTTACCTCACTGAAGCAAACGAGCAGAGAAATCCAGAGCAAGAAGGCCAGCATTCCATATGCTAGTGGAAGGTACACCAGTACTGACCTATGCCATCCAATGAAATCCTACTTTTGACCAGCCCATTCGGAGTGAACAAGTTAATGATAGAGTACTAACCTCATCTTTCAATCACCTGTCAATATTTTCACGAGCTTGGGACCTTCACCATATATGCCTTTGGGATCTTATCTCAACAAGAATTTTGTAGGATCACAGTTAAACCCCCAGCACAAAAATGTCCCATTTATACAATGCCCTAAAGATTCTACTGAGGTTAGTAGAAGACAGGGCATGCTGATGGCTTTTAAAAATTGCCACAGCTTGCTTTGAAATTCATATTTTCCAAATATAGTCTGTGCTGTTGTGTGTGTATGCCAGACTGCCCCAACCTCTTTGTGGCTTGATAGCCCCTTTCTTTCTGATGGAAAATTGCATTTTGGTTCATAACATGGTCCAAAAGCCACAGAACTCTATTAGTCACTCATAGCAATTACACACAGTACAGACAATAAGATAAAAATAGAGTATCAGCAATGCAAAGTAACTGTGACAACTGCCTGGCTCTGACTGAGTTGATCTATCACTAAGAGGTAAACATCAAAACAAAACGTTAATGTCATCTACCCTTCTGCCCATGCATCTGTCAGTCTACCCATTGATCTGCTATAGATTGCATTTTCAGTCCTTTGATAAACACTGTGACCAAAAGTGACTTAGGGTGGAGGGAGTTTATTGAAACTCATATATTACCGTCCATATTTAAAGATGACAAGGTAAGAACTTATAGCAGGAGCTAGAAGCTGCATCCAGGTAGGAACAGTGTTTTCAGGTCAGCTCTTTGACTTCTGTTCAACTAGCAATCTTGCCTCTCTTAGGAGCTGCTGCTAAGGATCGTACTTACTGTAATGGACTGGGTCTTCCTACATCAAGGAGAATCCAAGACCAATCTGATGGAGGCAATGCTCCAACTGAGAATCCCTCAGACATTTCTGAACTATGTCAAGTTGCTAAAGCTAATTAGGGAATTATCATTTGTCTGTCTGCCTATCTATCTATCATCCATCTGTCATCTATCTAAATACTTATCTATCTATAATCATCACCGCGCTAACTCTATCATCTGTCTTTCAATCTAATCTTTCTATATCTTCACTGATCTGATGATATGGTTAGAATATTATATGACTAGTGCCACTATTTCTAATTGAGGAAACATATTACAACATACTCACAGACATCTCAAATGGGTACTGTATCTGCAAACATATGTGACTTGGGAAACGAAATGGCAATAGAAATGCCAACTACGATTAAGTTTCTCCATAGCTTAAAAAAAGCATCACATATTAATGGGGAGGTAGCTCCATCTCTCTTGCCTGCTTACTCTCACATTAGATTACACAGCCCTCCCATGGAGACAGACACCTTCAAGGAAGTCCCTGAAAGAAGTAAGGTTTCAAAGATTGTCATATAAAGTGAGTATTGACCATCACTGTGTTAAGTTGTCTCCGAGGTAAAGCTCATGATCCACATGTTTGCGCTACACGTCATCTTGGCACAAGGCCAGAACTAACCTGGGAAATCTTCAGCACTAACAGAACTCCAGAGAGCAGATGCAGGCCAAGGTCAGAGTGCCTCCCAGGACTCAGCTGGAAGCTGTGCTTAACCTCCAGCTCCGCTTCTCCCGTTAGCCTAGATTTCAGTATTCTTTGCTAGCCTGACACAAAGCCTACTGGTGAAATTGAAATAGAAAATACTTCACTTTAGCGTTCAGAAAATAACAAAATGTACCTTGATCACAGATACATTTTGCTTTGTTTGCTATGCACAGCCAGAAACTTGTAACATTAAAGTATTCACATTTTAGGATTTTCTTATTTAGCTTGAGTTTTAAATAAAGATTGTAGAAATGAGGAGACAAGACTGTACTTTGGAAACTTTAATAGGATTTTTGTAGTCACAAAGATTCAGCATTTGTGCATTTTATCTGAGTTATACCACTGTTGTTACACCACAGAACTAAGAAATCTTGGAGACAGAGGCTACCAGACCATTAACCACCTTGCCGTATGCAATCATACTTTCTGAAAACATCATTACATAAGGTTAAGTGCTTAGCGAGATTTAACTAGAGGAGCAGAGAGCTATCTCAGTAGGTAAGGGGCATTGCTTCACAAACGTAAGGACTAAGTCTGAATCTTCAGCCCACAGCACAGAAGTCTGAGTAGAGCTGAGGGTGCCTGTGTTCCCAGCACCAAGGGCAGAGGGAGGCAGTTCTCAAGAGCTGCAAGGCCAGCCAGCTACTGAATGCAGAAGTTCTCATTCAGCTACTGTGATCAATAAGGAGGATGCACATTGAAAAAGAGATGGCATGTTGGATTTGGTCTCCATATATGTGAACACATGTATAAGCTTAACAAATATACCCTTGTGCATGCAATGAAATAATAATAATAATAATATAATACAATAATAATTTAACTAGGAGAGGCCTTGAAGATTGGATAAACATAGAACTTTAATTTAAGGGAATATATTCAATTGAGCAATGGGCAGTAACTCCTTAGAATATAATCCACCCACACTGCCCGTGTTAAATTTTGAGTTTTGATTCAAGCTACACACAAGCACAAATTTAAATGCTTCAACCTACATCGACTTGGGCATCAAAATGCAAGAATCTATTTCTCAGGTAAGCTTGAGAGTTAAACAGGCTGCTAGATTGTTCCCAATATAGAATTTAGTACTCAGGGCACCTCCGGTCACCTCTTACAGGCTGCATTGTATAACGCGAAGTTAGTGGAAATACAAGCCCGGCACTCAATAGATGGAAAAATCAGATGCCTTCTCACGGCTGTAATATTTCCTGATTTGAAGCATAGAAAACATGGTTTCTTTGCTGCCACAGCTGCTATATCAACTGAACACAGATAAAGTCCTTTGCCCAAAAGGGAAAGCGTAAAAGGACTGAGGAGGTGTGAAACCTCTACCTATGAAACAGTACGTGTGGGGTCATCTGTTTATTTAACTCCACCATCTCTTGTATGTTATCGCTGTCCCTTATTCTATCTTAATTTCTGCTTCTTCTTTTCCATAGATTAATTTAAAGATTGTCTCTAGTCTATGTAGGAGTGAGGCAAGGAGGTGGTCCTTATGTCGGATGCTCAGGTCCATTTCGTTCACTATGGACATAACTTCTCTTGACAAGAACACTGTGTACTGACCCAGAACGGGTGGCCCTTGCCACAGTGACATGCAAACACACCTCTAACACACCTCTTTCCCTTGGGACGTCTACATGCCTTGCTTCTGCAGTAAAATGTGACCCTCTGTGTTTCCATACTGAGAACATCTCTGCAACGTCTCTCACTGACAAGAGTGTGCCATTTTGGAGTGCTTGTGATTTCTCTCCTTCTGTAACAGAACTGAACCTTTTCATCATAGCAGCAAGGTAACTCTACTTGCATTAAGGTAGAAATAACTTTGTGTCTGTGTTTTGTTCTTGACCTCTAAACGCATATTTCAGTTCTCATGGGACCATGTAAAAGAAAGCTCTGTCTTCAGCTACGCTACAACAACAAGCATTTAAAACCAAGAACATTTGCTTTTAACCAAAATATAAAATTTAAAGGCATCAAGGAACTATGTAAGAATATGGCTATTCGATATAAAGAGTGCGTAGCATGAAAAACGAAGATTAATTCATGGTCACATCTACAATTAAAGGGAATTCTCAGAATGCAGACAAACAGCTCCTCAATTAAGAATGGTGGCATATGTCTTATTTTTCCTCTCCAAATATGTAAAACTGTTTTATCAGCTGCCACGTACAAAGTAAATGTAATAAATATTCCACCGTCACTCAGCTGACATAGTTTTATATTATCACAGCAGAATAAAATAGGGCAATAGCCGAAATCATCTGCACTCCACGAAATTATTACCCAGGTGATCTAATAAGCTTGACATGTTCCCTTGGAAATTGTTGGTCCTGGAATACTTTTCAGATCTACTAAAGTATTGAAGTTCCAGGACTTTTAGAGGTAATTATGTATACATATATAATATGCACACACAGCATATTAAATGTGATAAAACTTACAAATAAACAATAAGAAATAGCCTTGAAATTATATAGGACTACGTACTCTGTTAAGTAAAAACAACATGGCACCAGAACATGCAAGTCTATAATCCAATACTTTTGTTTGAATAAGTCTTTTGAAAAACATACTTATTTATTTCCATTTAGGTCGCCTGGAGTAGGAGTAACAGGAGGTTATGAACCATGACTGAGCTGCTAGAAATGGAACCCTGACTTCTGCGAGCACAGTGCCTGCTCAGAATCATGTCTCCAGCCACAAATGCATTTTTAATAAAACAAGCAAAATTAACAGTTATTATCTATGGACACAAAGTTTGTCTAGGTTAAGACAGGAAGTAAACCTTTGTGATTCTCCAGTCTGTAAATTTCATTGAGCTTTTCATTTCTATTTCATATTTCAACAGTCAAAAGAAAACATCAGTGTTATGATCATTTCTTTCTTTCTTTCATGAAGGCTGTTCTAAAATCTAATAAACAGAGCACCTCTAATGCTTTCCCAACTCTTGGTTATCCTTCGTTTATATAAATATCAGATGAAGGAAGCATGGACCTGTAGTTTGGAGGGCAATGCCATCCTGGACAGAGCGGCCCTGCCCCCATATTGGCAGAAATGTTTGAAGATAAACTGGATACGTGAAGCTTCACACGCTTCCAAACTCCCTCTGTTATGTTTTCTCCTAGACATATATATGATAAACTTTATGAGTGGGATGGTAGCTGGTCATAAAATAAGGGTAACAACACACTGTAATAGAAGTCAAAAACTTAATGAATTATTTCCCTAATTACAAATACAGTGTCTCCTGCAGGCAGCTCACTAGAAAGCAAAAGCGTAGATAATAAGAGACTAGAGAATTTTAAAGCCGTGATATCGGACATAAGATATTCTCAAAACACATTTAAAAAACATAAAATGACTTGAAGCTTTCATTGAACGAGTCCTGAATTGTGGTTAGGAAATGTTGATAGGTGTACTGAGAGATTACTGTGAAATCCTTCTCCAGTTTTCACCAATTTGTGCTCTGTTCACTTTGGATCTGGAAAAAATGCTGAAATCAGTAAGGATTATGTTGTCAAGGCTGATTCTGTCAGCAATTTATCTTTTGAGAGACCTGAGTGGTAATTGGTAATTAGTGTGTGAGGTTTTATCATTCTTGCTGGGCAGAATACCAGAAAGAATGTTAATCTCTTTCAATGATATTTTGAATCAGTCATACCACTGGGACGAACTGTATGCATGCCTGGTAAGGACAGAAAGACATGTACACACACACACATACACACACACACACACACACACACTTGTTTTTAATACACCATTAGAGACAAAAATTAAAATTATACAATCATATAATCTGATAATAAAAGGCCTAAGAAACCATATCATGAATTTCTATTCCAAAATCTTTAGGAGGCAAAGGGTAGAAAGAGGAAGAAAGAGAATTTTTTAAAGCTTTGATTTTATATGTGTGGTGTGAGTTGCTTACATACACCTATGTACATCCCATGTGTGTCAGGAGCCCTCAGAGCCGAACAGGGTGTTGGGAGCCCTGGAGCTGGAGTTATAGATATTTGGGATTCATCATTTTGGTGCTGAAAACTAAGCTCAGAACCTCTGCAACAGCAGCCACTGCTCTTAACCGCTGATCTGTCTCCTCAGATTGAGAAATATAGACTTTATATACAAAAGGCAAATATCAGAATGTCAGAGAAAATTGAAGATATTTACCTAGGGTAATTTAATCTTTTTAATGTAACACTAAGTAATAATCCATTCTCACTAATAATTCAACACTATGTGATTATGCATTTACTACATCAATTTGCAATTAGATAATAAACAATAGTTAATTCCTGTATGTACCTGAGCACATACGTTTCTTTACTATATCTATGTAGAAGAATAATGCCAACAAACAGCAGCATTATGACTCACAAAAAATGCGATTCCAGTCTGGATTGCCTGTGTAAGTGGAACTGAGGCCAGGAAGAAAGAGAGGGAAGATGAAGGGGGTCATTCTATGGGGATGAAGTCTGGTTCATGAATCCCACCACAACTCACAGTACCAAAAACCACTTTAAAAGCTAACAAGGAAAAGAATACCTCATTCTCTGAGAGTATCGTACTTGTGCAAGAATATCAAATAGAAAGAATAATGCAGAAGAGAGCAGGTGATTTTGAAATATATTTATCGGTATCTATCTCCCATCCATGCACAGAAACATCACAGCTCCTAAAACTCCACTCAGCGTAAGCTTGATAAATAAGGAAAATGAATCATTTTTAACCTAAGGTTACAACTTAACCTTCCAAGACTAAGCAGACCTGGTTGAACTTGGTCGGAAATTGCATCCTTTTAACAATGCCACTTCAACAGTCACAGTGCCAGGACTGGGAAAATGGCCCTTACTGTCCAAGCATGAAGAACTGATGATGCCAAGTTCTCACGCCTGATATATTGACAGCCAGTTGTGGTAAATGTCCCTGTAACCTCAGTGATCTGGTGGGAGAGACAGGAGGTTTGCTGGAGCTTTGGGGCTGTCAGCCTAGCTACAGGCTCAGTGAGAGTCACAGCCTTAGAACTATAAGGTAGAGAATGAGGACACCAAATGTCTTCTAACATGGCTTCATACCAACTTTTCCAACAACATTTCCACATTGTAGATCGGATCCCAGCAGCTCAAGGTGTAGATTCCCCTTGAAGAATGCCTCAGGATGCAATCAGTGCTAATGGGCCATGTCCATCTGCTGCATCCCACACAGTCTCCTTCAGTTCTTTCGGAAACTCACTAGTCTTTGAAGCCAAACACAAGCTCAACATACTCTATACAGCAGCCTCCTAGGATCTGGCTCACCGCCCCAACAGGCTCTAATACAGGAGATCGAGGTTGGGGTGCAATGGGCAGAAAGTTTACATTAAAGATGCAGGTTTTAATGTAAAGCAAAATGCAGTGGGCTTGTACTATAGCCATTTCCTAAGGGAGACAGACCTGTTTCCAAGGAAGGTGTCATCGTGCCTCCATCTGAATATTCAAACTGAAATCTCAGTGGCACTGAGGCTGAGAGGCTGATGTACCTTTGTCCGTGAAGAGCACCCCTGGGGCACGAAGTTCTGAGTCTGATTCCCTTTTTTCATGTGACACTGAACACAAGAGTTTCAAGCCAGCACATTGCCCTGAGGTCAAGGCCTTTGAAATCAAGTAGTGTTCTGCGATATTTGTAGTCTAGGGTCGCGTCTGTTTGCCACCTGCTCGAAGCTGTTGAATGCTTAATCCATCAATCGGGAATCTGCTTACTCAGCTCCAGACACCTGCCATTTCGGTTGATATGATCAACAGGTAAGATCACAACTTGTCTACTGAAGTGACGACGTGCATCTCAGCTCAACCCACAGCCATCAAACCACAGCAAACAGCGTACCCTTGTGACAGCACTGAAAACCCATTGCTGCCCCGTGTTCCCATAAATCTGCCATGCCAGCGATTATGAAAAAAAGACTCACTGCTTCCCTAGATATTTCACTCATTCTGCTTCTTTATAAAGAGTCATTAGGAATGTATATGGGCCTGGGTTATAATTACTATGATGAAACACCATGACCAAAAGCAACTTGGGAGGGAAAGGTTTGTTTTGTTCGCAGTTCCATCTAACCGTTCATAGTCTAGAGCACTGAGGGCAGGAACTCAAACATTACAGGAACCTGGAGGCTAGACCTGATGCAGAGGCCTTGAAGGAGTGCTGATTTCTGGCTTGCTTCCAGAAGCTTACTTAGCCTGCTTTCTTATAGAACCCAGGACCATCAGCCTAAGGATTGTACCACCCACAATGGGCCAGGCCTTCCTGCATTGATCACTATGAAAATGTCTTAAAACACAATCTTTTTTAAAATTTTTTATTTATTTATTTTTATTTTGCATAACAACCATAGGTTCTTCTTTCTACGTCATCCAACACCCCCCTCACTCCTTAGAAAGGGTAAGGCCTCTCATGGGGAGTCAACGAACTCTAACATATCACTCTAAGGCAGGATCAAGCCCCTTCCCCCTGCATCAGGCAGAGCAAGGTATCCCTCCATAGAAAATGGGTTCCAAAAAGACATGTGCTAGGGAGCCCACTGCCAGTGGCCCCACAGACTGCCCAAGCCGCAGAGCTGTCAACGCCATTCAGAGGTCATAGTTGTGTCCTATGCAGGTTCCCTAGCTATCAGGCCAGAGTCAGTGAGCTCCTGCTAGCTCAGGTCAATTGTCTCTGTAGGTTTCCCTATCGTGATCTTGACCCCTCTGCTAATATAATCTCTTCTTCCTTTCTTCAACTGGATCCAAAGAGCTCATCCCAGTGCTTAGCTGTGGATCTGTGCATCTGGTTTCTTCAGTTACTGGATGAAGGCTCTAGGATAACAATTAGGGTGGTCATCAATCTGAATACAGGGGAAGGCTAGTTCAGGCATCCTCTCCACTATGTCATGTAGTTATCCCTGTGAATTCCTGCCAGTTTCCCTAATACCAGATTTCTCCCTAATCCCATAATGACCCTCTATCAAGATATCTCTTCTTTGTTGCTGATGTTCTCCATCTCCATCCCTCCCCCAGCTCAACCATCCGGTTCCCTCATGCTCCTCCTCCCCCTTTCACTCCTCCATTCTCCCAATTTACTTAGGAGATCTTATCTATTTCCGCCTTCCAGGGTCATCCATGCATGTCTCTCTTAGGGTTCTCCACATTACCTCACTTCTCGAAGGTGGTGGATTTTAGCCTGGTTATCCTTTTCCTTATGTCTAAAATACACTTATGAGTGAATACATATCATCTTTATCTTTCTGTGTATGAATTACCTCACTAGGATTTTTTTTCTAGTTCTGTACATTTGCCTACAAATTTCAAGATATCTTTTTTTTTTCTTACTCCATTGTGTAACTGTACCATATTTTCTTTATCCATTCTTCAGTTGTGGGACATGTTAGATTGTTTCCAGGTTCTGGCTATTATGAATAATGCTGCTATGAACATAATTGAGCAAATGCCCTTGTGGTATAAATTTGCATCCTTCGGGTATATGCCCAAAGGTGGTATTGCTGGGTCTTGAGGTAGATTGATTCCCAATTTTCTAAGAAACTGCTATATTGATTTCCAAAGTAGCTGTACAAGTTTGTACTCCCACTAGCACGTGGATCAATGGAATTGAATCAAAGACCCTGACATTAATCCACACACCTATGAACACCTGATTTTTGACACCCTGATCTTTTGAATACGTTTTCTCAATTGAGGTTCCCTCCTCTCCAATAACTGTAGATTGTGTCAAGTAAAAGTAGCCAGTACAGAAGGCATGTACTCTCAAATGGAGTCCCTGAATTACAGGACCCTCCTCAGAACTTTTCAAAGATACTTTAAATGAACATTTTGCACAGGAATTCGAACAACCCCCATACTTTATTGAGAAAATCTTAATTTGGTTGGTTAGCACCTAATTCCACATGGTATTGTTTCCCACAGGATAATATAAAAGCATGACCTTTGAACTGCATGGATTTTCTAGGCTACCTCCTCACAGTACATTTCTTTTTTTTTTTTTTTAAATTTTTCGAGACATGGTTTCTCTGTGGCTTTGGAGCCTGTCCTGGAACTAGCTCTTGTAGACCAGGCTGGTCTCGAACTCACAGAGATCCTCCTGCCTCTGCCTTCCGAGTGCTGCACGGTACATTTCTTTTTCTTCAGTGATTCACTCTGCCCTTTCCATGAACCCTCTGTCCCATAATTACACTGGATAAAAAGTATAAAAAGAGAGTGTGAGTCCCACATCTGAGCTTTCTTGGATGTTAACTCAAGGGCTTGATAACTAGGGTGCCTGAATCCTGCCTATAGACAAGTGATGCTCTTCGAATGACAGAAGGTACCTGCAATTGTCTATGTTTCTAGAAATTCCTCAGAAGATCTGCATGCCCCGAGATGCACAGTGAGCATTTCCCCTTTCTTCTTACTAACTTACCCTTGAGAGCACATTGATTTTGGGTTCTGTATGTTTCAAATTACAGTCCTTATATTAATTATGCAAATAATGTTGATAAATGACTGTGTGTCCTCCACAACTTTCTAAAGGTGTTGTCTTTCTCTCATATTCTGTATAAACTATAAGAATATATTTGCTCATTTGATTTTTCATGGCTTTATTTATTGGTGACTGATAATTATCTCTCATAGCTTTTGTAATTATTTTTATTATTATTTCACATCCTGGCCACTGTTTCCTCAACCTACCCTCTTCGCAGTCCTTTCTACTCCCACCTCCCTGCTATCCCCCACCCCATCTACTCCTCTTCCATTTTTCTCCAGGAAAGAGTAGGCCACACATGTATGTCAACCAAACATGGCACACAAGTATTAAAGCTGGGGCAGGCATCTTAGTATGAAGACAGGTAAGTGGATATTAGCTATAAAGTTTAAGATGACCATGCAAGTGCTTTTTGACCTGGGTGGGGTCTACTATTTTTATTTGTTCAACTATGTTAGATTTTCCCTGCCAGCTGGCACATATCCACATACTCATTGATGTTCTTTTGGTTACCTTTTGTGTTAGTGCTCACATTTTCCCCTTAAATCTTGACTGTTCAAACTTTGCATTTCCGTTATAATTGGCTACCAATTATATATATATATAATTGTCTACACATATTAACATTTTTTTCTCCCATATTTGTTACTGTTCTGAGATGACATAGTACCAGCCCTATTCCTTTTTGGTTGATTTCCTTTTATAGAGTTTCTTTGCATGTATGTTGGCATAAGCATACATGAGCATGCATGTAAATACTTCCACCTGTATGTGCACATGTAGAGACCAGAAGAATATGTTAGTTCTCTTCCTCAGCCCTCCTCTACCTCAGTTTAAGATACTGTGCCTCAGTGAAACAAGAGCTCCCCCTTCCAGTGAGAAAGCTGCCCACAGATCCCCAGAGACCAGCTTGTCTCTCTTTCCAGTGCAGGGTTACAGAAATGCTTCTATATTCTTAACAAGGTTAAGGCATGCCAGGAAAAAAATGGCTAAGGCAATACATGTCTTTTGTGTAATTGATACGCTCTGTATGACCTGCCTGATGTGACAGTAAATTTGGGTTATAGCCCTTACTCTTTGAATATTCAGTATTTTATAGGCAAGAAAATATTCAGCCTACTGAACATCATTGTGTGCCTTCAAACACCCTTATCTATGCTGTACTTGTTAATGATTAAAATAAAACATAGTCCAAAAATCCCTCTCAAAGATATAATTACACTTGGGTCCATGTACAGAAAGCCAGTCTACTTCACTAAACCACCAGTTCACCAAAATAAACTTCCAAGAAAGGCATTTTTGAAGAGTTAACATACTAATAATGCACAGATTTGCTGCAATTTAGTTTCATAGTAACATGAAGTCAATAGGGTTTTAGAATGTATATACAAAGATACATAACTCGTGACATATTAGGTAATACATCTTTGGTCATATTAAATACATTTAAATTTTACTAGCCAAAAGAAATTTTAAATAGCTTAATTGAAACTCCTACGCACATCTACAGACTAAGTCTCTGAAATCTTTCTGTCAAATGCTTCATACAAAGTACTCAAAGCAGCCACATGTAATCCCTACAAGTGTTCTGTTAAGAACTGGACAGATGAATAATGACAATCTGGAGGGTTTTATTTAGTTTTGGTTATGTTGTAAACTAGATCTTCATAATTTTAAAAAAATCAATTAACATTTCTTATTCATAAAATGCCTGTAAGGAAATCTTGTGGTCCAACATTGTTACACTGTTGAAGTTTGTCTCTTTCAAGTAAAAATTTGAGTTTAGGGTATGACCTTGAAAAATATATTATGCTTTTACTAACCCTAATAATGGCATATAAATAAGAAATCGTTGTATCAACCAGGCATCATAATTCAGAATCCAAAGTATAAACATTATCATCAAAGAAAAAAGGGATATACATAAAGGAACCAAAATGATAGGCCCACGTGGAAAGCACTCTCTCTGCGCGGATCACCGACCTGCCTGCTTCTTTGGAGGAGCTCTCTCTGGTATTGTAATCTGTGTGTATTTTGGCCCTTATAAAACTTGTGTGTCTTAAATAAAACTGTCACACTTGGCGCCTGCCAACGTGGGGCCTTTTAAGACCCCCCCAGCCGGGTGGGGCTGTATTTCTCCCCAGGGTGAGGCCCTGTTTCTCCCCGAGCCTGCCTCCCCTCCGCTCCGCTTTGCTCCATTCCACTCTGCAATGCAGTTGTAACCCGTCCCACTGCAGAGCCTAAGGCAGGGATCTGCGTTTCCCTCCGGCCCACTGCGCCTGTCCGCTCCAGCCCCGTGATCTCGGGCCAAACCAAGCGGGAGATTTTCCCCGCTCCATTCCACTTTTCTTGCGTTTCTTCGTTGTGTTTGGGACTTTCTGAAATTCAGAGCCAGTTCTGAGTCCTTTCTCGCCGGTTTCTGCGGTTTCTGTGGCCTGCTCCGCCCAGCTCTGGCTTTCAACTTTGCTCAGCCACACGCCGCTGTGGTTTATCTGCACCTGTGCCGGCTCCACCCGGGCCTGTGCCCTAGGTTGCAAGGCTCACCGCAGTGGCCCTTCTACTGTTCCGCCGCCCTGTGGCTCGCACTCCGGGAGACCCCCCAGCCTCTGGGCCCATTCAACCAGTGCAGGGTCTGGGAACTTTGGCCCCAAGCCTCCTGGTCGCCGCCGCTACTCCTCTGCGGAGCTGGCGCGCGCCCGCTCCACGTGGGTGTTTGTACTGGAGGCAGACACTGTGAGTGAGGATCCACCCTCAATCCAGGCCCTTGCCAAGATATTTCTGGAGTTGTTCAGGGGTCTGTTTCCAGAGTCTGAGTATAGGAATTGTCCCACCACCACGGAATGTGACTGCTCATTGCTCAAGGTCATAGCAGCTTGCAGAAACCTAGTTCCATTGCGACATCTACTGGTGAGCTGCGGTAACCTGCCTTCCACCACTGTGAACCCTTTTACTGATCAATGGGCTAATCTGTCATTTCAAACTCAACATTATACCCTCTGTGATTATCTTTTTGACATATCTGGGTGTTCTCCATCTGGCCTTCTTTGGGCATTTATTGGCTTGCTCACTCTTGGTGCCCTGTTTTTCAAGTTGTATGACATTATCAGACTCCTTGATGCAGAAATTCAGGCCCTGAAACAACGTAACTCTGACCTAAC
>JAQHUG010000050.1:2793189-2821864 GCA_028555095.1 Dicrostonyx torquatus
TTTTATGTCCAATGTCTGTTCCCATTGTATATAGTTATTTTAGAGCTAGATTGATCTTATTTAGACAAAAGGGGGAGCTAAAGGGGTGTGGTCTTGGCCATTTCAGCTTATAGCCATCCCACGCCATTAGCTAATTATTCTGCCCCCTAATTAGTTGTAATTAATTAATGGGGCTGGACCACCAGGTCCCAAGAGAGGTATAAAATGATAGGTCCACGTGGAAAGCGCTCTCTCTGCGTGGATCACCGACCTGCCTGCTTCTTTGGAGGAGCTCTCTCTGGTATTGTAATCTGTGTGTATTTTGGCCCTTATTAAACTTGTGCGTCTTAAATAAAACTGTCACAGCATAAGTTCAAAGCCAGCCTGGCTCACCTAGTGGATTCCAAGTAGCTAGTGATGCACAGTGAGACCCTGTCTTACAAGGAAACATAAACAACAAATAAAGAAAACAAAAACCACCGGCATCTGGGCATGTATGGGTAGGAGAGTTAAGATTGGTTTAACTACATGGAAAGACCCACCCTCAAAGTAGGCAATATGATTCCCTGGGCTGGGGTTCAGAACAACATCAAAAGCCGAAAATGAACTCCACACTAACGCGCCTAAGTCTCTGCTGTTTGACTGTGGATGTCATGTGACCAGCTGCTTCACTATCCAACAGCAATGCCTTCCTCACTGTGATGGACTGTATCCTTTTGAACTGTGAACTGAATATGTTTAGTGCTCTAAGTTAAGTAAAGTCTTCATTCATCTAATGTTGTAAAATGCCTACACTTAAACAGCAGTGTGCTAAGTTTTCTGGGCAGCATGGTCAAAACCAGGATAAAAGTCCAAAATCAAATGATTAAAAACAGAAGAACACATAGTTTCAAAATCCCTGCACTTACAACCGTGCATGGTGCGGCATTGCAGGCAGCGTGGTGTGAAGAGATAATGCAGAATTGTCTCAGAACACTTTTGCAGGATTGTGCTTCAGCCTGCAGAAAGCATAAGTGGGCTGGTCTGTATTCAGCTTAGGTAAAGGATAAGATGCAGAAAGCAAAGACCGTTAAGTCCTCATGGTATGATGATAAGTACATGTAAAAGAGGGCAGAGCTAAGGCAAGTATTGACTTTTCATTCCTAATTCCAGCAGGCCCCACATAAACAGATCGAGCAATATCTAGCTGAGTGCCCTTGAGGATGAGCCAAGAACCTTGCAAGATTTTTACTTTCCACAGCCCCAATTGGTGCTGATATTTTATTTATATAAAGTTTTGCATCTGAAGTTAAATAAACCAGAAAAACCTGGCTTCTTCCATCTTGCTCAAAATCAAATAAATTAAATGATAGGAAAGAAATGAGTTTGAAGAAATGGGCTATGACTCTTGTTTGTTTAAACTTTTACACAGTTTCTGTTTTATCTTGCACATTAAAACATAGAGTCTGTGAATAGTCTTAATTGGAAATTCACAATGTTTCACCTGCATTCTGCACAGGCAGAAAAGTCGTCATGGGATCAATGAAGACATGGGTGTCCTGCTTGAGCTTGGTGCTGAGTAGGAAACTGGAGAGAGGTTTGAGGAGCTTAGCAGATATTTATTTGGTTAACCAGAAGGACTCAATGAATGTCCACCATAAAAGGTTTATTGTACATCATAATCAAATAGTGACAATGAATTTTAGAGACCCACTGCCTCTGAGCCAGGGAGCGATGAACCCAGATATCTGCATCGATTTTTAGACATGATTAAGTGACCACACAGAAGGTGTACCCAAATGTCTGTTGGAAATAGGAAAGTAAAGAAGAGGGGGGAAATGTAATTCAGAGAGAGTAACTTGGAGGTCATGAATAAAAAACTGATCAATGAAACTATGAAAACAGATAAAGACCAGAATCCAATATCACAGCAGAATTGTGGAATTTGCATTTTTGGGGTTGGAATATATTTTCATTTGCCACATGCCTATTTTTGATTGAGTGGCAGACTTTGTGGATTTTATTTGCTAACATTGTTTAATCTATTAAATAGTCTTGAATTCTGCTTTGGGGTGGACACAGTTTAGTTCTTTGAAAATGAAGTCATATTTTAAAGTCATGTGATGTTTGGTAGCTATGGTCCATATGGACACACAACAGCCAAATCTGGAAATCTTCTGTGTGACGAATGAGAGAGGGACCATGCTCAGCTGGGTTAGTGCTGAGCCTCAGGTACATTCCTCAGACATATACACTGACCAGTACCCAACTGGATAGAGTGCACCCTAATATCTTGTAGAATTTTCTTTATTGATGGATCTCTTCCTTTCTACACTATGCTGTAAAAGCTTTGCTCCTTAGTTTCCTCAAAGTCTGACCAATAAGAGCGACTCAACCCCACCTGGAATGTTCTTTCCTGTGTTCTTAAGCAATAAGCATCAGGCAGAAAGGTAAAGAGAGGTGCTATTACACTAATCTATTTAATTAAATTGTGAAGACACTGATCTGGTGTAAGGGCTTGAATGTAGCAAAATGACTGCCCTCAGTATAATTATAGGATGGTCAGCATCCCAGGAAACAGTTAAGGTATCTTTACAGGGCACTTCTGAACCCACTGATTATTAGCATACCATTAGTTGGTGTTGGATCTTACAAATCTATTCTATTCTATTCTTTGTTCTGTTCTATTTAGGACTATCCAAATCAATAATTTTATAACCTATTTTTTCTTTTTAATGCTTCTGTATCAACCTGTTCTAAAATATTTCAGTATGTGTTATAACATTTAAAATATACTAAAACACAAAAAACTTGACTAAATGTATTTGGAACATTTTATAGGAAATACTGTATATTAACATTGTATATGATCTTAAATGTCCTGTAAACTTTTTTTTTATCTTAGCTGCATGCTGGAGCTGTTGGAAAACATAGAAAATTAAAATTGCAATATGCTTGAGACTTTTAATATATTTATTTATTTAAATTTCATTTTACATTCCAACCACAGTTCTCCCTTCTACACTTCTTTCTTCCTCTCTCAAGCTTCTGCCCAGGCCACCCCCTCCCTGCCCACTGCTCCCAAAGGTTAAGGCCTCCCATGGAGAGTCAACAAAACCTGACAGATTAAGTTGAGGCAGGACCAAGCCCCTCCCCTCTGCACTAAGGTTGAGCATGGCATCCCACCACAGGGACTGGGCTCTAAAAAGCAAGCTCATGCACCAGGGATAGGTCCTGATCCTACTACCAGGAGCCCCTCAGACAAACCAAACTACAAAACTGTCTCCCATATACAAAAGACTTAGTTCGTTTCCTCAGAGGCTCGACAACTGTCCACCTAAAGCTCATAAGTTCCCAGGAGCTTGATTCAGCTATTCCTGTAGATTTTCCCAAGATGATCTTGATCTCCCTTGCTCAAATATTCGCTCCCCCCTTTCTTCATTTAGATTTCTGGAGCTGAGCCTGGTGCTTGATTGTGGTTCCATCAATTACTAGATGAAGACTCTATGATGACAGTTGGGGCTAGGCCAATTCAGGCATCCTCTCCACTATTGCTAGGAGTCTTAGCTGGGGTTATCCTTGTGGATTCCTGGGAATTTCCACAGCACCAGGTTTCTCCCTAATCCCATAATGGCCCACTCTGTCAAGATGTGTCTTTCATTGGTCTCACCCCACTCTGTGCCTCACCCAACTTGACCTCTAGTTCCCTGACATTCTCAACCACCATTCCTTCCCCTCTATTGCCCCTCCTCACCCCCAGATTACTTCAGAGATCTCATCTAATTCCAGGGTGATCCACCTGTCTCTCCTTGTTTCCTACCTTTTCTGGAGCTGTTGATTGTAGTTTGGTTTCCCTTTGCCTAATTTGTCTAACATCCACTTATGAGTGAGTACATATCATGTTTGTCATTCTGAGTCGGGGCTACCTTACCCTGGATGGTGCTTTTCTAGTTTCATCTATTTGCCTGCAAATTTCAAGAAGTCATTATTTTTTTTACAGCTGAATAATGTTCCATTGTGTAAATGTACCACATTTTCTTTATCCATTCTTTGGTTGAGGAGCATCTAGATTGTTTGCAGGTTCTGATTATTGCAAATAATGCTGCAATGAACATTGTCGAGCAAGTGTTCTTGTGGTATGATTGACCATCCTTTAGGTATACACCCAAGAGTGATATCACTGAGCCTTGAGGTAGATTGATTGCTAATTTTCTGAGAAACCACTATACTGATTTCCAAGGTGGGTGTACAAATCTCCATGCCCATCAGAAATGGATGAATGTTCCCCTGACTCTGCAACCTCTCCAACATAAGCTGTCCTCAGTATTTGTTTTAGTGACTCTGAGTGGTGCATAATGGTATCTCAGAGTCATTTTGATTTGCATTTTCCTGATAATTAAGGATGTTAAGTAATTCTTTAAATGTCTTTTGGCCATTTGTGATTCTTTTGCTGAGAATTCTCTGTTTAGCTCTGTTCCACAATTTTTAATTTGATTGTTTTATATTTTGATGTCTAGTTTCTTGAATTCTTTGTTTATCTTGGAGATCTGCCCTCTATTAGATATGGGGTTGGTTAAGATCTCTTCTGGAAGCTGTCATTTTGTCTGATTTACTGTGCCCTTTGCCCTACAGAAGCTTTTCAGTTTCAGGAAGTCCCACTTGTTGACTGTTGCTCTAAGTGTCTCTGCTACTAGGGTTATATTTAGGAAGTGTTCTCCTGTGCCAATGTGCTGAAGGCTACTTCCCACTTTCTCTTCTATCAGGGTCAATGACTGGATTTATGTTGAGGTTTTTTTTTTTTTTATCTTCTTGGACTTGAGTTTTGTGCATGCGATAGATGTGGCTCTATTTACAATCTTCTACATGTTGACATAGAGTTGTGAAGCTCTGTTTGGTGAAGATGCTTTCTTTTTTCCAATCGTACTATTTAGGCTTCTTTGGCAACATGTTTGAGTCTTAAAATTGCCCAAATACAAAGTGGAGGTTTCATTGTCTAAAACTAAAACATCCCATTAGAGACTATAATAAAAAAATTCTTATTTAATGTGATAACACAGCCAAAAGATAATTTTAAATGATTCCAATGCTATTTTAGTGTTTTTCTTTTCACGTAATATGCATAACATAAAAATATTATTAAAGTTATATATTATCACCCTAGATGCAAAATGGTGTACCTTTTCCCAAAAAGCACTTAGTATCCCACTATAAAAACCGATCACCAAGATCACTAAACCATGGCCAGCTGTCAATGATTCAATCACAGTAAAGTTATTCCTTGTCTTTAGGTCCATGAAAGAGACATAGCTTCTCAGGTTAATCTATGAAGCAAGGATAAGTGAAAAGTGTCATACTTGCCTCACTGCTATGGCCTGGATCACTGATCAATTGATAAGTGTGCTGAATTCTTAAAAATATAAACTGTACTCTATTGGCACTAGTGTTTTAATAAAGTAACTAATTTATGAGAGTTGGTGTCCTCTATAGGCCTTTGATCAGGCTCACTGATAGATAGCCTTGAACTATTACAATGAAACTCCCTTCAAGGAATTTGATATCCAAGGAGTGTAATAAACCACACATTCTTCAATGCTTCTTCTATGAGTCGTTACACACATACCTGAAGCAAGTAAAATCTCCACGTATCCTAGAGCGGGCTTTAGAAATGAACAATTTAAGAGCAGATGGAGTATATTTCTGATTCTACAATGCCTTTAAGTAGGGCAAGACCAGTCTGAATTCCTGACTTGCCTTAAAGTAACCATACATGCTGCGGATTACTATCACTGCTTTAGGGTGCTAAGCACTGTGAACTCTGAAACAGGCAAATAATCTAGCCACAGCCTATTCATAACATGGAGAGGCTGAATTGTTGCCAGGGATCATACCTTTCCAATGTCAAGTCCATTTGTTTCCAGACCAGACCCCTACTTTATCTGAAGCCTTCTGTAATCCATGCAGATTCTAGTTTGATTAACACGTGAGTGGCTAAGTTTGTCTGCTTGGAAAGTGGAAGGAATTTATAGCACACTAAATTCATTTCTAGAACTATACCTGATAACATGTACGAGTTTCTGCAACACAAGTTTGTTTTCAGTGCAGAGAATTTAGTCACAGCTCCCTTCCCTCTGATTTGGCAAGCTATGAGTGTATTGTGTGCTAATGTAAGGCAGAAAGGAGATGGTACAGGTGTCGCTTGCAAGACAGCAAGGACAGATCACTCGGCAGGTAAATAAAGTTGGAAAGGGTTGGGATACTGCTATTAATACAGAGCTCAGAAATGTGCCCACGAGTGGGAGAACAAGCTAACAATTTGCACCATAATCTTTTAGAACAGTATGACTAAAGCAAGTCCCTCATATTTTAAATTTGTATATCAGAACAAGAAATATTAAGCTGATAAGATCCCCTGTAATACACTCCCTCCTGGGGGGTTTTCACTTGATGATGATGTGTATTACGGACCTAGAAAGGAGGTACTGAGACTTGGACAGAATTTATTTCCTACGGAGAGCTGGATCAATCAGCATTGTTCTGCCTAATCAACATTATTCCCTGTGTTATATGTGAACCACCAGCTGTATGAAAAGGATTATTTAAAATTCTGTGGAAGGAAAACAGAGAGAAACATGCAGAGAGGGCCATAATTTGTTATGTGTATACAAAAGTGTTCATCATGTTAAAAAAAATCTATCTAATGAAAGACGAGAATATTAATGCAATCTGACTCCATCAACTCATTTATAACAGAAGGGGTTTGTTCTTTCAATTCTTAAAGGCAGGAACAAGAGGGAGGCTGTCACTCGCTTCAAGAATGAGTTGGTACTTATAGGCCTGTCATGATCACAAAGCAAGTGCGCATTTATAAGCACACAGAGACAACAATGTGGAGAACCTCTAAGGTAAAACCATTCACGCACAATACTGCCATGATTAAGCAGTTTTTCCTCTAAGGAGCTGTTTAAGTTTTTATTGTTATTTTGCAATTTAATAAATATGTAAATGCCAGCCTAGGTGAGAGCAGTTGGGAAAACAGTGAGAAAAAAAAATCAGAAAGGTTGAGACCTCAGAGCATGTGAACACCAGATGGCTAGAGCAAACCTGGGTCAGCCAGGGAGATCAGCACTCACAGTGCATACATACACTGGGAGAACCAGGAAGGCAGGTACCACCTCCACTCTGCAAGGAGTCCTTCAAAAGCGGTAAAACTGGCCCAATAGAGCAGGTGAGGATAATGATGACTGAGGTGGTTTTGGAACTCCGTACTCCCAAGGCAATACTGTGCACTTCAAGTGTTTATTTTAACATTTTTCAGCCCTGATCTTGATGTTTGTTTTATAGTTCACGTTGGCATTTAAATTAATATGCTGTTCTCCATAACCTTTTAAAAGCATTGTTTTCTGTTAAGAAGAGGGAAACGCTGAAGGGCCTGCTTCTCTGGATATTTATCAGTGTAGCAGGGAACTCTGAAGCATCCCCAAGCATGAGGGTGTGCTGTCCGGATCCGCATCTGGGAGGCACTGCTGCCTCTATACTTTGACCTTGCTCCATCTCGCAGGTTCTTTCGGTCATAAAGGGACATGAGGGGACTGCAAACAGATAAATGTATGCACGCTCACCATCCACATGCACAAATATTCATGGAGTCATCGACATGCAGTTAGCAGTACAAATCTGTCGTCTGCAACTCTGGAGATCAGAAGAGAACACCCTTGCAGCAATGAGTTCTAAGCAGTGTGGAAACAAAGATCCTTCTTTTATTATTATTATTATTACAAGAAAAATTTACATTTACTCCCCTTGTTCCCGGCCCTCCCGCTCCCCCACTATCCCACCGCCTTTCCCCTGCTTCCTTAAGATGGTGCAGGATACCCTGCACTATGGGAAGCCCAAGGCCCTACCCCCCTCCATCTCAGTCCAAGAAGATGTGCATTCATATAGAATAGGTTCCCAAATAGTCAATACATGCAGAAGAGATAGGTCCCAGTGCCATTATCATTGGCTTCTCAGTCAGTCCCCATTGGCAGTCACATTCAGAGAGTTCAATGATAAACTATGCTGGAGGATGTGGAGTAAGGGGAACACTCCTCCATTGCTGGTGGGAATGCAAACTTGTGCAACCACTTTGGAAATCAGTGTGGCAGTTTTTCAGGAAACTGGGAATCAACCTACCTCAGGATCCAGCAATACCACTCTTGGGAATATACCCAAGAAATGCTCAACCGTACTACAAAAGCATTTGTGCTACTATGTTTATAGCAGCATTATTTGTAATAGCCAGAATCTGGAAACAACCTAGGTGCCCCTCAATGGAAGAATGGATCCAGAAAGTATGTAATATATACACATTAGAATACTACTCAGCGGAAAAAAATAATGACATCTTGAATTTTGCATGCAAAGATCTTTCTTGAAATTTGCATGTGGTACATGCACCATGACCTGTATCAATTAAGCAAGCCATTTGTACTTGAACAAACAGGTGAACTGCACAGGGTCAGGAGAAGACAGGTTCTGATCCATGCATTTGGCTCCTCCCCAGCTGTAGCCCCATCACCTTCACAGCCTTCAGAGGCTGCCCTTAGATCACTTGTTTTTGATTTTGATTTTTGTTGATCTGGTAGATTCAGTGCTGCTGTGCCATCTTCTGGAACTCTCCATCACAGACCTAACTTTCCCCAGTAAGTGGGACTTTGAAAACCTTATCAAAGTTGCTTCCCGTTCCCCTTGCCATTTAACTTGGAAGCTTCCCAGGGAATGTTGCTGTGTGCCAGGGTTAGAAACAAGTTTTTCCAAAAGAAGGAAGGCTAGCAAGGTCTTAGAGGTCTGTTTTCCCCATATCTCACAGACACAGACAACAGGAGCATTTTACCTCTTAACCGAGTTGTTTACTATAAGCTAACACACCGACTCAAGTATTGGCCCGGGGTGAGCAGAGCATTCTTGGGTGTGGATTATAAACCAGCAAGAAACTATTCTCTTTAGACATTGGTTTGGCTTTCTTATACACAGAACTGGACGAACACAGTTTGTTAAGTGCAAGTGAGACTAATGGAAAGTCTCTGTGTTCCAGGTATTGAATATTAGAATAATGTGCTATAAGGGACTTCTAATACCACCAAATCAGCTGCCTTATCCTTCCTTGGGAGAAAAGATCTTATCATCACATTCACTATCTATGCTGTTGGATGAACTTCATTTTTAAAATCCATCATGCACCTACTGTGACCCTCAGCTTCAACTATTCTGTGGGGTATAGAGGGAGGGATTTACCTATAATTCTCTAATGAAAATATGGTATTAAAGGACAAAAGACAAATTCATTCTAAAGCCCAGCATTAAGTTCAGATCTCAAGCAGAGTCTCCTCTTTAACTTCGTCTGGTCTTTGCCTTCCAAGTAAAATGTTCAAATTGGCTCCAAGAGTTTGATGATCAACCAGAGGGCTACCATATAACAGCCACACCTCCTAGACTGGTATGGGTAACTCATAAGAGGCTTCATTGTGGGAAAACTAACCAGTAATAAAGCAGCCCAAGGAAATAGTGATCTTTGTTGATGAGGTCTACAGAGTATAGCATTTCCTGACCAGGTGAAGTTTGGCAATTGACTGAAATGCTGCCTTGAAAAATGGCTTGATCACCCATATACTATAATAGCTGTCCTTCCTATAGCCTCCTGGCATGATGGTCCTTGGAGGAGGAGGGTGACCCATCTGCAATCAGCTAACTCATCACAATGAGCCTCATCCCTACTGATTCATTTCCTCACAAGTGATTGGCTTCTTCAGTGCCAAAAGTAGACCAGATTCGTATAGGGTAGCAGGCTAATACAGAGTTGTATATATGATAAAGATGCATAAACTCAGCCTAAGAAAACACACATTATATGTAGAATTTAAATTAAACTAGAGGGAAACTAAATTATCATCAATGAAACAACGGTAGATTGTCAAATGTCCGTTGCAGCCTAATATCTACATTCAAAAGTATTATAAAGGTGATATAAGCACCTGAGTAATTTAGAATCTCACTGGAGATGGACAAGGCATTATATGACACAGTCAAGGGACAAGAATAGCAATTGGTTAAACTAGTTATATGCATATGAGACACTGGTTGAGTATCTGTGCCTGTTGATTTATTCCTCAAAAAAAAATGATGAGTTGCTGAATGCCCTGTTGCACAGAAGAAAGCAGGGTTGAAGCTACAAGGGAGAATGCTATACGGGCAAGTACTGGCGGGATAAGAGGACCAAAGGACAGTCAGGAATTATGCCTAATGCTGGTTAGCCCTGAACTCAGGCGGCTGAGGCAGAATTGCCATGATCTGAGATAGCAAGATGAACTCCAGTCAAGCAAGGTAGAGAATGAGATCCAGTCCCGATTAATAAACCAATAAATAAATAGTTGAAAATAAAGATAATTGAAGTGGAAGTCAAGCATAAGAAAGATCTTTAGCACAGAAACATTTCTTTGAAAATCAGGCAGATAAAGGTGAATGGAAGATTCGAGGGGGATTGAACTCACACAGAAAAGAACAGGGCACAAGCAGAAGTGGCGGGTTCAATTCTACTCTCTAATCTTTTCATTTTCTTACTTCTCTCTAACACATCACACTATAAGCAGTCATTCTCCAGTGCACTGACTAAAATAGCGAGCATCTCTATTTATAACAGTCTAACCCATGATTCCCAGGGAAAGTGTCTTTTTCCCAGGTGAGCACGTCCCTGCCTGCCAGTATTGAATTTCTCCTTGTCTAGGTAATTCTTGCTTTAGGAGATATTTTTCACTTTATTCCCAAAGTCAGTCCTCTGATCTCTCCCTTCCACCCCAGTGTTACAGGAGTTCGGTTATTTACTGCCTCCCCTCAAGGGCTGAGCTTGCCACAACCGACAGCTCAAATCTCACAGTCACTCATTGTCCAAGGTACTTAATGAAGGGATGAGCAGGCAGCTGCACTGTGCCTCAGTTAAGAAGACAGAGGAAGCACAGGCACAAGGATAGTTGGGGCAGGCTGAGCCCTGGGAGGAAGGATTTCTGGACCTGGAGCAAGAGTGGAGGCCAGAGAGGGTGAAGGACAGACCCATAGTCGGGTCAGAGAATGGTGAGAAGCAGCTGACTTGTGGGGCAGAATGACCCATAGCAACACACACAGGACCAACACTTTTCACACCTGGACCATACAACACATTTCCAGGGGGAGATGGAGCTTGGTATGTGAGCAATTTCAAAGTATCTCTACAGTTAGGAGAAAGCATTCACTTGTTTTTCCAGATTGTTTTTCTAAATAAGTTATTTACGTATTACTTAGCACATGTATGGAAGGCTCACGTGTTTTATAATAAAAAATTTCATACCTAATTTCCGATCAGGATGTGTTTCCCACGGCTTCTAGACCTGTTCTTCTAAGCACTGATCTGTTTTTACCGGCGTTTCTGTTTTTCTCTTGCTTGTTTCGTTTAAGTGGGGTTTGATTTTCCCCATTTAAATTAATGCTGTTAATGGTCTTTGGTTTGGGAAGTTATTGTCATGTTTTCCCTGTGATATTTTGAGTTGTCTTAATATGTATTTTGCAGGAATGTCTTGAGTACTATGAAATATAGCTGTTTTCCATATTACTATGATTATCCCTGGAGAGATGTTTCATTTCCTCCAACTTTTATCTATTTTATTCAATTGCTTTGTGTTTATGCTATACTCAGAAAGTCCATGAAACTAAATGACCACATCCATTATAGCAACCATCACAACGCACAGAGAGCATCTATGTTTTTTCTCCTACTACTTGCTTAATTTTCCAGTTTATCAAATATTTGAATATAGCTTATCTACTAATGAATCTTTTCTAATGAGATTTATATGAAATGGGCTTGTTTTTCCCCCAAGTAATTAAGTACTTATGCCTACCTCACTCATATTAAATGATATATTTTTAGCTACACTTTGGGGAAGACCTTATGTTAAATTATTTTATCCTTATTTATTAAAAAAGTACTTATACCATTTTAACCACTATACTTTGATAGTCATTTATTTTTTATTTTTAATTTTAAGGTGGATTTAAGTTCATATCAAGTTCAAACAAAAGTGCAGTGAGTCCTGCACCTACTCCCTGCATTCCACGTGCACAGCACTGTATCATGAGGGGCCTGCTTGTTGGGGTTACTGTCCCGCCCGGTACCCCGCAGCCGACAAGCCCCAAAGAAAATCACACAGAGAGTCTACATTGAGTTATTAACTGATTGGCCCATTATCTCAGGCTTCTTACTAGCTATTATAACTTATATTAACCCATCTATGTTAGCCACATGGCTCGGTACCTTTTCTCAGCTGGGCAACTTACATGTTGCCTCCTTGGAGATCTGTGCAGGAATGCCTGGGAAGCTTCCTGCTTCCCAGATGTTCTCATCGCCCTGCCTCTACTTCCTGTCTGGTTGACCAACCTATACTTCCTACCTGGCCAATCAGTATTTATTTAAAACATGATTGACATAAACAGACAAGTCTCCCACACCACAGCACCACCAATCAGCACACTCCACATCTATCTACATGGATAGCTGTTGTCACAGAGGACCCAACTGCCTTAGCTAGAACACAATCTACAGATCTGGAAAGATTTAAGATGGCATCTACTCATCACATGTTCACAGAGTCTCTGTGGTGCTGAACGTACCCTGTGCCTGGCCTGTTCATCCCTTGCTCTGGTACACAGGGCCCTTCTCAAGGTCTCTATATTTCTGTCTTCTCCACTCTCTTTTACTGATAGACTCATTGGTTGTGTTTCTTACCAATGTGTTCTTAAGTGTTCTGTCAGGGACCAGCCTCGACAAAAAAAAAAAAAAAAAAGGTAGGGGGATGGGGATCAGTAATTTAAGTAAAGAATTTGAAGACACATTTAAAAACTGTAAAACAGAGAATACTGAAATCGCCCACATTTAATTTTTCATATGTATTTATACCCCAATACAAAAGGGAGACGAAAGTAATAAAAGACTTCTTTAACATGATGCAAAATACAACTCGTAGAGTTAATTGCTTTGAGATGTCAAGTCATTAGCATTCTGTCCTTTAGGCGGTAAAGCCACCTTAGACCAAGTATCCTGAAAGCAGCCACTACCTAGGCATCCTAATATTACAAAAGAAGGGGTTGAAGTACATTTGCATATCCTGACCATCTGTCAGGATGGAATGGATCTACTTGTATGAGACATCTTAATGTCAGCCATATATTGAGTCAGGGTGTGTAACTACACTTGTCAATGATTTTGAGCAACCCCCAATCTCTGACTAATCAGACAAGGTGGAAATAGGCTCACATTTTTGGGCCTCCACAGAGTTTACCATGTCTTTTAAAGATTTAAAAAAAAAAGATTTGATACTTCCTACTAGTAGTACTGAATAATTATCATTGTATAAATGCATTCCTGTATATTTTTCCATTTCAGTTGTTTCTCTGTCTTGGAAATTATTAATGATGGTGGTTTAATTTCTGTATACATTGCTGTGTGGACATAGGTTTTAAATTCAAGCACAAGTTTCAAAGGCCATAATTAGTGTTATCTTTTCTCCTTAAAGTCTGGACTAGGTTTAACGTTCACATAGTCAAGCAAGAAACTTAATTTCAATCAGTTTCAATCTTATAATTGATTAGCATATGTTCCTTATTTTACATCAAAATTTTCCAACAAGGAGAACATATGATGTAGAAATTATACAACTTGCGAGCAGGTTATAAAATTTATGGGCAGGTTCATTTCTTAGAAAGTTATTTGTAGTTATTGCATGTTAGAATGAATCTATTTGTATACAGACAGAGGTAGTCTTTTTAGCAACTGTAGGATCACTCACTATCACCTATAAAATCATGTTCTCAATACACTCATTGACTAATCTTAAACACATTTTAATTTATTTAGTTGCCAACCCATTGAATAATATTATGCAGTGTTGGATGTAGCATAGAAAGATCACTAACTTTAAAAGAATAGGCATTCTTCTTGTTCTTTCACTATTTTTAGAGGAGGAATATGACATGAACATAGAAATATTCCATTTGGTTGAGTATGTATTAGCTCAAAAAAAAAAAGAAAGAAAAAAAAGACTTAAATTCTGAACCCAGTGATGGGGGCAAACTCTCCTATTCTCTACTCTTTCTCTAATCAAAAAGACTGCAATCCTGTGGAACCCCAGCAATGGCATTTGCCTTTATGCAAGGTTAGGGATGTGGAACACTGGCCTCTAATTAGTCAGTCAATCCTTAAAACACCTGGTGCTTTCGATGTGCTTTACAGACGAGAGCATTCTCGAAACAAAGAGTCTAAATCTAGCTTGAAAATTCTCAAGCTATACAATGGGAGCTTCTCAGAGCATATTTGCTTTCATTGTACTGTTGGGCTGTCCTTTAGCAGAACAAAAAAAAATCAAAACCAAAGCAAAGCAAGCAAACAAACAAACAAAACACCAGTTCCTCGTGATTCACCGCAGGCCAATCTCACGACTTGGTCTATTTCTGATGAGTACCGACCTCCAATGTCTAATTCCTTTCCCAACACAGAGGATCATTTGATGCACTGTTCTCAAATTCATCAAAAACTCATTTTGAAGTAAAGAAGAACAATGGACATGCATTATAAAGACTCTTTCCTTGTCTATGTGTGATGTCATTTATTTGTTTTTAATCCCAACCCTTATATTTTAGGTGTAATGATTACATCCTTGTAATTGATGAAGTTTGGGAAACCACTACCTCATTCCAGGTATACACTAATTCATACCCTAGAGTTGTACCCTGTCTAGCAGATGTGAAAAATCATACTACATGCACTAAGCAGAAGTACCTCCCAGTGGGGCTGAGGATAAAAAGGAGAACAAGACAAATTTCTCACAGCAATAAGTGGCATGTCTACAAGCATATTTCACTTTGATATTGATAAAAATAAATAAAAAGTATGGCCTGCAGGATGTATTAAGAACAAAGGAGAAAGGGGAGATAGGAATCTTACTGCACCAGACACAGCACCCTGCAAGAAAGAGCTTTGACACACTGAGTAGAAGCAGCACCATAGGAATAACTGAAAATGCCTTTTTAGATCAATACATAGTTTGGGAACACTAAGTTCTACAAACAGTCTTAAGGAAGAAGAAAGAACAGTTTAATTACAGTGATTTTTCTGAAGAATATGTTTTTGGCAGAAAGTTAGCATTTTAAATGTTCAGTTGGGCTTTGCTATGTTAGGCAGAACGGAGAAACAGAGGTGGGACTACAACCCATTTCTGTTTGCTTTATTCCAGCATGGTTTTAAATTTAATATAATGATCAGTAAATACTGTGGTTTATTTAACTAGAGTGTACATCTTTCTATCATTGGAAGGAATTTTTTTTTTCTTGTCATTTTTAATTACTTTCCTCATTTAATAATAGTCCACAGATGCCTTAGCAAATCCTGTCAAGTCTACCTCCAAAATTCTCTACTCAGATTGGATGAGGAGGAACGGGGAAGCATTGATCAGTGAACCTCAAGTTACAGTTGTGGACAAGGAAGAATTCCTGGATTCTAAATGGCATGGTCAGTAACTATAGTAACCTGGGTGTGTATTCAAACAGCTAGGAGAAAGTATTTGTCATAAATGATAATATTTGAGCAAATATGTATGACCTGATTTTAAGCATTGCAAGATGAATACATGTAGCCAAGCTACAGGGTACTTCATTTTTGCATACAATTTTATAAGTTAACATTACAGTTAATATAAATTTAAAAACACCATTCATCCCAGTTATCAACATAGCTGCCACCCTTGGGATTAGGAAATCTCACATTTCACATTTTCAACTGGTTACGTTTTAGCCATGTGAACAACACACTCCCACATACTATTTTGCAATCTTTTACCTGCTTCTTCCTTATAACATTGTCCAAATAACATTGTATAGTCTTGTAGGTGCCAACAATTCATAATGCTTGAAAAACTATAGCAGATAAGTATACACACTGTTAAGATATCTTAAATAAAAGAAGAAACGTTGAGAATAGATCTCTCACTCTCCCCCCACATACACTGTAATGCCAAACTTGTATTTTAATGTCAAAATTTGCCAGATGATGATGAAGTGACACTTTATAACCTTATAACCCCAGGTCTATACTCAAACATCCTATTTCTGAGAAGATGAGATTTTCATCACCCACTTTGAAGGACAGTTAAAGCAGATGGGCTGTCTGCACCTTTCACATTATAACCCGATGGCAAACATCTCAGACACAATATCTCAATTTTGCTTGGTTACACAGTTGTATGTTTAGTTGTGTTTTTACTTTATGACACACTACTATAAAAAACCAACATGAACATTCATTTTATTAAACATATTGCTTAGTAACCAATGTAATAATAGAGATTCAATAAATGCATGCTGAGAAAGATATTGAATTAATTAGTTAGATCGCTATGGAATGTGCTGAGTTTGACTTACATTTTTCTAGGAATGCATCAAAATGAAGTTCATTGCTACGTATTTTTAATATTTTTCCATGGGAACAGTTCAGATTGCGGTGGGTTCCTCCCTTAATCATGGTCAGGAGTAGAAGTATATGAAATAATGGACAAAAGGCCAATTAACTGGTCCTTCTTAATCCATGCTTCCTTACTAAAGAGCTGATGGTACCTCAGTCTTCAAAGACAATCAACAAATGCTCAAAATCATTCACCCACTTTGATGCTAAAGTGAAATGGAAGATGACGCAAATGTTGCCATGATATAAAACATAGGAGATTCAGAACTATAGCTGCATGGAAATTCTAATTCTAAAGGAGAGTGGATAATCAGGAAAAGAGCAATCAGCTCTCTTGGTTATTTGGCTCTTAGAAAGATTTCAACAGGCATCCAAACAGCATACCTTATTCAAAATATTTCATGCTAACTTATCAGGCCAATTGTCAATGGCTTGATTTCTCCTCTGAGCTTGTTAGCATTGAGTATAACCAAAGAGAATTACATGGCATTTTACAAAGCAATGAAATAGTCTATAGATTCTCTTTGAATATCTGATTTCATCCCTTATTGAGCTGTTTCATAAGCCATGCTTTTAGAGATTAAGGGAGGAAAATATATAATCAGATTTGCTAGATAATCCTGGCTTTAATGTTGATGTTGGCTCTTAAAATCAAGCTTCTTGGCCAGGCGGTCGTGGTGCATGCCTTTAATCCCAGCACTCAGGAGGCAGAGGCAGATCTTTGTGAGTTCTAGACCAGCCTGGTCTACAAGAGCTTGTTCCAGGACAGGCTCCAAAGCTACAGAGAAACCCTGTCTTGAAAAACCAAAAAAAAAATCAAGCTTCTTCAACAATTAAGTCTGTTCAGGATCAATCTTATGTTCCATCATGACGTTATGTTCCATCATGGCAAATGGGATCTAGAAAGTGAATGAGTTTTTACCTGCATCCTATATCCTTTTCTTTTGTCCCTTCTTCCAGTTTAGTTTCTTTTGGGGTTTGGGCTTTCTTTGAGACAGACTCCCATTATATTCTCTGGTTGATCTGGTACTTGCTACGTTACCCAGCCTGGCTTCAGGCTTGCTATAATCCCCTTGCAGTAGCATCCTTGGTGCTTGGATTATTGATGTGGGCTACAGTGACTAGTTTTTACTTGAATAATCTGGACTACTTAAACAACAAATACAGACTCTTCAGGAGATGCTGCTGCCCAATTTCATTCAGTTGATAAGTCAGTGTCCATGGCCAAAGGCTGTAACTATTGTGTTCACTGCTCCATTCAAAAGCACAGAACCTTGTTTTATATAGATCAGGTAAAAGATGAGAGCTGAGTGTTTGCATGAAGTAAATAAAGTCTTAATAAAAGCAAAAGGAATGAGATATACTTCACATGTGCCCTCCCTGGCCAGTTGGATACTATGTGGTAAAAGAGTAAAGGAGGCTTTAAGAAATGGTCAAAGAAAATGGGATCATGAGACTAAATAGTCTGCCTTAAGTCAAATTGAAACAATGATGGCACATAATTTGAGCATGGAGGGAAATATCACATCTCTGTTTATGCTTAGACTCTTTAGAATTTGAAAGCCACATATTACAGCAACAAAGCAGATCGTATAAAAGAAAAAGTCATGAAGGAAATAATGTCTGACGAGGTAGGATGACTTCTCACTCTCCTGTTGTCTGAGATTTCCCCAACATAAAGACAGCTCCGAAAGATCATTAAAACTGAGAACGTGTGTGCACTTTAAATACATTGGAATATGATTTCCATTCATGGTGACAACATAGGAATCCCTTCAACATTTCCAACTGTCCATCCTGATAAACCTAGGAAAGAGACAGCATAGTCACACAGAGCTGTGTATGTGGAACATTGTCCCTGCCAACATTCCCAGCATGCCTCCTCTGGATAAAACAACAAGCTGATTTCGAAAATGTAAAAATTAAGGCAAACAAACTAGCAAGGCCAGAACAATTTAAGAGCAAAAGTTTACAGCACATGCATCACCTGATTTGGGATCATAGAGCTGATGCGATTGCAACCATGCTTTTATTACACAAAACAGGCATGTAGACTGATGCAACAGACATGGAACCTTACATATACAGTTTTTAAAAAGGTTTCTGGTAAGGTAATTAGAGAAAAACAATACTTTCAAAAAATGCTTGGGGAACCTGAATGTCCTTGTAAACATTAAAGGTGAACTCGGTGTAGGTCTATGTTTAAATGTAGGTGCTAAAAATGAGCACCCAAGATAAAATGGAAAAGGTTTTTGACATTAGGTAAGGCAGATATCTGTTGTGCACAAAACAAAAACAGTATTATTTATATAAGAAAAAATAGACTTCGTTCAAATAAAAATTATTTTTCTTATAAGGTAGAGTTTTAAAACGCAGTCACTAAGAAAAATACTCTCTAAGAAGAGAGATCTATATGACATCTTAAAATTAACACACTGATAAGCATGACAAAGTAGCTGTAGGAAGATATTTGTCAGCATATCACAGAAGAGGTCAGATGAATGGACAGTATACAAAGGATTAATATTAATTAAAACAGAGTCAGCACTCAGTACCAGCATGGGTATCATCCTGAAGCCATTACCAGATGTGATGGCTATTTTTGTTTGTCAACTTATCTATGTCTGGAATTAACTAAAACCCAGATGGCTGGGTACACCTTAAGGGATATTTTATCTAATTAAGTCATTTTAGGTGGGCAGCCTCTCTTCTAAGATGGATCTTTGAGGTGGGAAGATTCATCTTTAATCAAGGTCTTCTGAGGTGGAAGATCCACCTTTAATCTTGACCACACCTCCCTGCTGGCAATCTATATAGAGGACAGGGAAGTAGGAAGTGATCTTCTCCTGTCCATGTGTGTGTTATGTATGTGTGTGTGTTTGTCTGTTTGTCTCTCTGTCGCTGCCCCACCCTGTTCTTGCTCTGGTTAGATAGGTCCATTCCTTGTCTGACATTAGAGCCAACTTCCCAGCATATACTGAAGACCAGCTGAGACAACCAGACTCACTCAGCATCATAGAATGAACAATAACTGAATTCTTAGGCCTTCTGTTGCTGTGACTAGCTGGACCATAGCCTGTAAGCCATTCTAATCTCCCCAGGGAAAAATAGACAGACAGACCGACAGACAGATTATATAGACATAAATATTCATCCTATAAGATCCATTCCTCTAATTAACCCTGACAAATACACTTGAAATCAGTGAATGTAGAGCAAATAAAACCTATATGTTGTTTATAGGAATCCATATAACATAGGTTTTTCAACATTTAGCAGTCCCTCAAAATATTAAATACAATTTTCCACATGACCAGCATTCATTGCATGGAGAATTCTTTGCTCAAAGGAACTCACAGCAAATATACATAGAAAATTATATTCAAAGCAATATTTTTCATATAGGCTTAAAGTGGAAATAACCCAAGCATGCCTTAAGTAGTGAATTGGAAAGACTTTGAACTCTTGCTACTCAGTCGACTTCCCACACTCAGTAATTCAAAGAAACAAATTATAAAACCACAGCATAAAATGATACAAAGTGACAAATGAAATCAAATACCTAAGACTCTATATGATGGCAGATATATAACATCAGAGAAAAGATGCAGTAGTTATTTCATTATGTGTCTAGTAAAAAAATAAAGGCACGTAACATACTTTAAAACTCCATCTTTGGAAGAGATAGGCCAAGATGACGAGTACATAAAATGCAGGGAGGCCATGTAAGAGATTAGCATGCCTAGACTTGGTACAATAGAGGAAAAGATAGGAGAAAGAATGCAAGACTGGGAGCCACATATCCATCTGTTTGGTGCCATTTCTGCCTTCTTAAGCACAGGAATTAAGGCCAAGCGTTGGACCTGGAACTCAGTTTTTGACCCATCATGATGAAATGTACAGAGAGAGGCGAGGGAGCCCAGGCCAGGCTCATGTCCCAGACTGAACATTGCAGCTGCCTTTCACCAGACACCTGGCTGTTTTATCACCATTCCCTCAGGCAAAGGATGCATAGGGGCAGCAAGGTATTATTAACTGGATGCAAAAAGACAAATCTTCCCTCTAAAAATAGCTCAACAATATGTGTAGATCACTACCCAAGCCCTAGCAGGGGCACCAGATGCTTTACTCCATCTATTTACCCCCTGAGCAAAGGACAGATTTAGGCATTTATTTCCACAGAGTGTTTAGGAAAAAGGAAGACCTTCGCTTTGGGGAAATCTATGAGACCTCACCTTAATTAAGACTTCAGTGGGTATCACCTATGCTGTCAGGTGTCAGAGAGTATCAAGAAACTCTGACAGGAAGAGATGGGGTTCTGGGGCTATCCAAAATCCTGCCTACCTGTCAGGAAAATAGCAGCCTCACACAAACCTCGGACGTTGTATGGAAGCTCTTCAAAATTAAGGCAACTTAAACAAAGAAGAGAGACAATCACAGAGTGGAAGGGACTCGGGAGGTGTGACAACTGTATGTTATTTTGTACCCTGCATCAGTTCCTACACTGGGGAAAAAGATACATTGGTGTAGCTGGAAAAAAAAGGCTGAGGTTAAATTATTACTAGAGACCCATGCCAGGGCTTTCTTTAGTTGTGAGGCACACTACAATAGTGTCAGATGTTAATGGTGAAGGCTGGGTAAGGTATATGCGAACTCTCTATACTATCTGTGAAATAGCAATATAAATATAATTAAAAGTGAGAACAAGATGTTCCCATCTCATTACTTAGCATATTGGAAACATTATCCAAAGAAAACAACTGACTTCCTTCAAAGAGTGGTATTCAGTACTTACATGGTTATGAGGGAAAGACCACTGTTGCTTGTTTTGTTTACAAAATTAAACACATATTAATTCTAGGATTTTGAGGGTGGTTTTTTTTGAGAGTTTTTGTTTGTCTTTTTTATTATTTTTTATTTATTTTTCATACCAACCACAGTTTCCCCTTCCCCCTCTTCTCCTGTCTCCATCTCCAACCTCCCTTCAACCCAATCCACTCCTCCTTTGTCTCCATTTAGAAAGGAACAGGCCTCCATGGGAGTCAGCAAAGCATGGCACATCAAGTTGAGGCAGGACCAAGCTCCTCCCACTGCGTCAAGGTTGGGCAAGGCTACCCAGCATGGGGAATGGGTTCCCAAAAGTCATGCTCAAGCATCAGGGACAGAAAACACAACTTTTCATAGTGATTTTCAAGTGGGCGAACCTAAAGTAAATACAGCCCAATCATGTGATTACAAAAGAAACTCTGATTTCAGCTCTTTACAGAACACAAGTCAAACTAGCCCATCCTAAATACAGGAGTAATTTTTGTACTGAATCACAGGGAAATGTCTCTGCAAATTAAACTTTTAATAAATGGATGAAGAGAAAAGGCAGTGATGATTAAACTACCAATTAAAATATACAGGAATAAAATTAGTCTTTAATATTTGTGCATCTCATATAAGAAACTGTTTGCTCACTAAAACTTACTTGCAAGTTCAAAATTCATACTTGTGTTACTACAAAGTCAAACACAGTTGTGATGGCACAGCAGGGTAAAAAATGCAGTTGATTATAAACAGGACCGTTCCACAGGTCAAAAAGTCACACTGACTTCATTGTTCTTACTGGTAACCAGTGTTTGTTTCTTGGTATAGTGGGCCTCAAGCATGATCTAAAGATCTACCTAGGTCTTTATAAATCAACAACAAATACTTAAGGAAGGGCTCATGAAGATGCACAAGGCAAGCAAGATTGTATAAGGAAGGGTTGAAGGGTGTATCATGACCAAAGCTCTCAGAATACAGTCCATTTTCTGTCCCTCCTACTATGTGCAGTAACTAAGACTGATGAACTATGATCCCCTGTGACTCCAGAAAGTATAATCACAAAAGGAGGAAAATCTGTTTAACAGGTTCAAGATCTGAAAGTCTACACTCTAGTTGCAAGTAACAACACTCTTGGTTTTCAGTCTGGTGTTTATATAACCATATTATATGTTTGCTTAACTTTGAGTTAAATTTACAAGATACATTCATAATAACTTCATAGAGAATGATTCATTCAGTAGGCATGAGCTTCCCAAACAAAGCATATTCCAAAACCATTTATAGTTTCATCAAGCCCTTAGCTAGAACTCAGAAGTGAGTGTGATGGATGTCCTAAATGACAGCACAGTTTTGCATCCATGGGGCCTTAAATGTTATAGACAGAGCTTTTCTTCTTTTTAAATAAGAGTTCTCTCAGTGAAAGATTACTTTAAAAGTCCACACAGAGTATGAGTCTACAAATCAACATGGTTGTCTCTAGTTCATCTATTAAATGATTCATATTCTATATGGAAGGACAATTATCTTCTACATGGCAACCAGTTATCTGTATATTTATGGGTCTTCACTGTCACCTCAGAGAGAAGGCATTGGGATGTATACCGTAGTTTTTTCCTGTATCAACTGGACCTCATTCCCACTTGAGAAATGCAGTTCCAAAGACACCTAAAGTGGAAGAAGACAACTAAGCAGAAGGCATGCTCAACTTCATCCGCATTCAGGGACTCTCTTTTTTGTTACTCCTTGTAACACTAAAAGCCCTAGCATTCTCAATAGTTAAGTACACAACTTTGATCCAGCCCAACCATAGATATAGTCATTGAGATAGCCCTGCTGTATATACAATATATGAAGACAGACCAGCCAAACAACACTGAGATAGCCCACCTAAAGGTTTACAACATCAAGACAAGCCAGCCATAGTACATGACACTAAAAGGTCCAGTCATAATATAGATTCATACTTTCTAATTAAAAGAGATTAATTTGCCAAATATAATTTATTTCTACAGACAAGTATTGGTTTTTCACAACACAACTGGTCTATGCATGTGAGCCTGCTGTATGGTAGGCCTCCAGTTAAGGTGTGCCTGGAGGGATGGCTCAGAGGTTAAATGTATGCAGTGCTCCTGTAGATGATTGTTGTTCAGTTCCCAGCATCCTTATTCTGCACTCACATCACCTAGAGCTCCAGGGGATCTGCTTCCCTATTCTGAACTCCAAGAGTTACAAACTCACATGCTTTAAGAAATTACAAACCAAAGTATTGTCCTAAAATGTTATAAGAAATACAGGAAGAATATTTAAAGAAAGGATATAAAAGTCACACTGTAATCATCATCAGAAAATGTAGAGTTACGGGAGATTGGAATCTCAGCCATGGCAGTGTTTGTCAAGAGATATTAGCACTAATGTAGCCTGATCAGACTGAGTCCTACTTAATTATGGAATCATCATTTTACACCTACTCAAGTCATCAGATGTCTATGTTCAAAGCGATGAGCAGAAATATATAATGAGAAACTGAAATGAGAATGATAAAACTAACAGATTGACAGGAACACTTTGACTGCTATTACCTTTGTGGTCATTCAAAAGGAAAATATAATCACTGGTTCAGATGCTTTTACAAACTTCCTTTTAAGGTAATTCAATGCTTTATTAATCTTTCAACATTCTCAAAAACCTGCCTTCAGAATGGCGACTGTGGGAAAGTATCTCTAACAGCAATAAATGCTGCAGATGAAGAGGTCGTCCATGGCAAGACACCAGCCCTGAGAGAGTCTCTGCCTCAGTGCACCATATGCATCTGTTAAAAGCTGTTGAGAGGGAGTAAATATGGAATCCTGTAAGGTAATGTATATATTTGTTCTTAAGCTATGTGCAGTGCTAAATCTCCTTCCCATTGAGACTCTATGAATAATTCTGCTTGGAGAATCCTCCGAGGAGGCCCTTTGAGCATCTTGGGTGGAAAGAATTTCCATTTGCATGTCCTTATCAGACAGAGGAGCGGCTAACCAGGAGTCTTTGCCTTCCTCTTCCCTTTGCCATTTTTGGACAAAAGGAAGATTTTACTCATCCTTTTATTGTTAGAAAAGGGTCTAAATAATGTAAAACTCAAACAGTTACATAAGGCTCTATGAGATGTTTGCTTCTCGTCTTAGAACAGACCTAAAGGAAGTTTTCCCCCTTTTGCCCTCTAGTCTTCTCTTTGGAGTAGAATGCAACAGCATCAGTTCAGTTAGGTCCTCTTGACTGTGCTAGCATGCCTGTCATGTTTGTTTACAATTTGTGAGTTATAGGTGACTCCAGAGAAAAGAGATGATATTTGTCTGACTTCAGGCTCTAACCTTAGAGAGATGGTTTCTGTTTTATTTCACTTAATTCTTTTTTTTCCTATTTTTTTTCTTTTGGTAGGGTATGATCACTTCTACAAGGCTAGCCTGAAACTCACAATTTAGACAAGGCTGGACTCAAACCTACTATTCTCCTGTCTCACCCAATGATTGAGATCACAAGTGTATAATGGCCAGACTGGTATGCGGTGTGTGTACTTTCAACAAAACACAGGTGTTCATTTGCTGAGTGAAGTGTTCAACATCCTAGTCCATCGATAGAAAAAAAACACAACCATTCAATAGACCAATTGTCCAAAGCTTTCATACTCAACAATTCCTCTCCAAATATATAGATTTACATGTGTGGAAAAAAAAAACGTATCTACACAGAACCCCTGAGGGTTTCATTCACTTATAGACTCAACCATGGTATCCTCCCATTGTGCTTCTTTCTTATGCATGTGTGTGTATGCATGCATGCATGTATGTTATGTGCATGTGTGTGTGTGTGTGTGTAGGCCAAAGTCCATCTCAAATTTTCACAGGCATTCCCCTTGTTTTTAAGAAAAGGTCATTTATTAGCCAGAGCTCAGGAGTTTGACTAGTCTGGCTGAGCAGTGAGCCTAGGATCTACCTTTGTCTGTACTCCCTACGCCGTGTCCACAGTGGTCAGATTACTGGCTTTTGCTTTCACAGCTGGACAGTTTTTCCATAAGTTCTTGGCTGGAACCTAGAACTTAATGATAGAAGGAGTATGTTTTCCCAGATTCACTCTGACCCTTTATTATATCAAAGGACTAACTGCTAAATTAGAGGTTTGCTCTTGCTCCAAAACTCTAATCCACAAGATAGATCAAGATGTAGATATTTGTAACTTCTTAACATCACTTGATTTCAAATTATAATGGATAATGGATACCTGGATTTTACCTTTGTAATCACAACTGTGCTAATAACCGCGGCCCAAAGAGGAACGAACACACAACCACACACCCATGCACACCCTTCAATAATGATTTTTTTAAATGTCTGTTTAATATTTCTCACTGGAACAAAAGGAAGAAATAAGGAATAGGCTGATCTGTGCACCTGTTTCAAACTGAATATTTTTCTTACACTTGCAAAATAATTTTGTTATAATGAATCCAGAAACAATAAAAGACCCTTGACAGCTGTGTACTTTCCCTCTTCTGAATGAGTCACAGGGCAACTGTGTCTTGAGGGCTTACCCTTGTTGAGTCTGAGAAACTGAACAAAAAGAGCCATGTTTTATGCTATAAACAATGGAGCTGGCACAGGAAGACACCCGTACTCCAGTGGGGAAATTACCTTTTGTGAAAAAAATATAGGACATCAGGCACCTTAGCAAATCAGACATTTTTCACAAATTCCAAATTCAGATTTTTTTTTTGGAAGTTGAATATAAAATGCTCATGGCCAGGAAAATGATCCTGTTAGAAGGTTCCTCACAAGGTTTACCAGGTTCTAGGGCATCTTCCCACTCCAGTGCCCTGTTTCTGAAATCTCTAGTGCTTGTATTGAATCACAGAGCAAGCAAAAAGATGGTCTTCCCCTCTACTTTTCAAAATGTTGGAATGTTTCAGGGACTCGAGTAAGACAGCTCATAGTGTTTTGCCATTTTTCTGCTTTGCAAGTCCTAGGGATGATCCCATTGCCTTGCTTCATCTACACAAGCAATCCACCTCTGAGTGGCATAGTCTGCCCTAAAGGTAATTGTTTGAAGTTGGGCAATGGGAGAGATGGCTTAGTAGGTAAGAGCAAGGGTTTCAGAGGCATGAGGACATGGGCTTTGAGCCAGAACAGAGGCACACAGAAAGCTGAGCTTAGACAGGAGCCTGACTGGGGTCACTGGCAGGTCAGTTCAGTTCAGGTCTCCATTCAGTGAGAGACTCAGAGAGTAAGGCAGATAGTTATAGAGGCTGACACTCAATATATTCCTTTGGCTCCCCACACATGTGCACACACATGTTACATACAGACCTACACCCATGTAAGTCAAATGAAGGGAGCTTCTTACAAACAGTGCAAAAAATGATGCATCCCAAAGAGAAAACATATCAGCTCAGAGGTCAAAGGTATACAGACTCAAAATTAAAATAAAGCAAAAGATTGTTAGCCATTTGAGGTTTTTTTTCTTTGCTTAAAGCATATTTTTAAATATGACTTTTAACTGTTATAAATTATGAATGAGATCAGCAGAAAAATAAGTGCCATAGGAAGACATCTTTACCATGAGCTGCAGTATTGGATCCCAGGCAGGAGGGGCTCAACTACATGAAAACAGAAAAGAAACAATGTGCTCTCCCTGTTCATGGGGTTTTGTCCTAAGGCAATTTACAATGATACAAATACAATGAGAGGGAAACAAATAAATGAGAGGTTTTGTCACATCAAGGAGAGACCAGAGCTAAGGGACACTAAGGCTCCTCCAATTTATAGGAAGGGAACTGAAGAGAAAAGATTCCCAAGGAAAATGAACTATAGAGAGGACCTAGCTAAGAACTACCCACGGGTCTGCAACGGGATGTGCACATGGAGCAACTGAGATATATATGCAGCGACTGTGTGTAAAGAAAAGGAAACTTTCTGTATGCTGAGTAGGGGAGTCACTCCTAGGTCTGACAGGCTGCTGAGAAGCATCATCACTGAGTCAGATGGTTTCCCTGACAACCACAGACCACAGAAGGGGACACGCTGGCGATGAAACTATTTGTCTTTAGAATAAGGGCTATTTTGAGCTCTCCTTGAGAATGTTAAAAATTTATTACCATCCTCAGCTTTAAATTTCAACTTGATATTATCTAAAACCTTCTGGAAAATGAGGCATGTTGAGAGATTATCTAAGAACGGGTTGGGCTGCAGGTCTGTGTCTGTGTCTAGAATTTCCTGGATTATGTTCATTGAAATTTGGAGACCCATTTCACTGAGACTGGGCCCTGATCTGCACAAAAATAGAGAAGGTGGGTGATGGGGGAGTCTTCTCTGTGTGTTGCTTATATTGATTAATGAATAAAGAAACTGCCTTGGCCTGATAGGGAAGAACTTAGGTAGGCAGAGAGGACAGAACTGAATTCTGGGAGGAAAAAAGCAGAGTCAGAGAGACGCCATAGATCCTGTGCCTAAGACTGACACTGGTTAAAATCTTTGCCGGTAAACCACTGCCATGTGGCAATATACAAATTAATATAAATGGGTTAAATTAATATAAGAATTAGCCAATAAGAAGTTAGAGCTAATGGGCCAAGCAGTGTTTTAATGAATACAATGTCTGTGTGGTTATTTTGGGGCTAAGCTAGCCGGGTGGTCGGGACAAACAAGCAGCCTCCTTGCAACAGGTGGACTGACAAAAGTGCATGCATTCATACTCTGTCAGTTCTCGATGGTGACTAGATGCTTCAAGTTCCTCCCTGTTGTCCTTGATGATGCACTCTTTCCTCCCTAAGTTATTCTTCTCAGGGTGTTTTATCGTCACACCAAGAGGACGTGCAACACACCAGAAAAACCTTTAGCTTGTGTAGCATCAACCTCCGAGGCATCTGCAGGAGACAGATGAAATATTTAAAAATATTTGGCAGCTTGAGAAGTTAACCAGTTTCACAGGAGATATAAAACAATGGATATAAAAATATTAATGAAAGTCAGAACATAGGAAACTAGAAAAGAAATCCATATCAAAATGTGTCCTAATAAAATTCCCATATGCTAGAACAAGAGAGAGACAATGAAAGCCTCAGAGTACACCTATTGTTGGTGGGATGTCTAGAAAGGCAGGGCAAGCAGAATTGACCATATTTTCAACTATTAGACTGGTGGAACTATAATTTTAAATGAGGTAGGATCTTTGGAAGATTCTTAAAAATGGACAACACCCGGAAAATCATCTCTTTAAAAGGCTTACTGAATTCCAGCAAGACCAATGAGAATAATATGTTTCTTTTTTTTATTGTTAAAAGAAAAATTTACATTTACTCCCCTTGTTCCCGGCCCTCCCGCTCCCCCACTACCCCACTGCCCTCCCCCTGCTTCCTTA
>JAQHUG010000050.1:2822499-2860337 GCA_028555095.1 Dicrostonyx torquatus
GGGAGGGTGGAGATGCAGGAAGGAGGGTTATTGGGGAAGGGAATAAGATATCTACATTAACGGGAATCAATTTAAGAGTTGCAAGAATAATATGTTTCTAAGCCAATTATACTGCTCACTAAGGCTCTTTCAGTAGCATGGGAATCTATCTAGGCACATGTGGACAACAAGACAGACGATGTCTAGTAGAACTCATGTCTTATTGAGTGTGGGGGGGTCTACATTGTTTAGGATGGAGGGATCTTATATTTTTATTTTCCTGAAATGTTTAAATGTGGACTAACAAGTCCTTCTCTACTAATTGACCCAAAAGAGTCACAAACACACACCACACACTACCCATGATGATGCCTAGCAACACTATTTACTGCAAACAGTGGGTATAATAAACCCTGTGTCCACCAATTGATGGTAGCATTATAATGAGGAAATGTATGACTCAACCTTACTAATGAATTTACTCAATTACAAATGTGCACAACAACATTCTTGAATAAAATTCATTAAAACAAGAGGAAGAGGCCAGTTAAAAATAAAGCCAACTTGTAAACGTCCATTTATTATGAATAATCTGGAATAGATAGAACTATAAATTACTCAGCAAGGATGATTAAAAGAAGGACGTTAAGTTTTAAGAGTCCATCTGAAAAGTTTACAGCTGAGTGTACCTCCCTTCCCCCACCCTACCTGAGTGCTTTTTGTGCGCATGTACTTGTTTGCCAAACCTGCAGGAGCAGGAAGATCATGAGCTACACAGATTGACTCCTTCAAAACTCTAGCGAGTTCAACATGTACAAGATCAGTTGATGATTTCTGGAGTCTTTGATTTAAATTCTCTTTTATCTATTGGTAAGTATAAATCTATTGGGTTTAGCCTGTATCTACGAAGTGCAGCTTCGTTAATGTTTAAGCCTCTGAAGAAAATGGATTCCTAAGATTTCATGAACCTTTTTCAAATATAAAAAGGCTGAAGACATGCAAGATAGAATTTTCCACCAAAGGGTTCTTGGCAAGACCAGGGTCTTGGGAATGGCTGTATTAAAGTCAAGGATACAGGTAAGTATCGTCCTGAGTTGTTGACTCATGGGGAATTTTCATTGATGAGAGTTTACAAAGAAGAGCCAGGGGCTACTAACCAGCTTCTCTATACTGAGTGACTTTGGAGGATCTAAATCAGTGTGCTTTTTAAGCAGCATTAGACCTTTGTCAGCAAAAGAGAATCAGGTCACCCTCAATTTGATATGCATTCCTTTTATTCCAGTCAAAACCCAGAATAAAACATGCACAAAAGATCAAGCGACTTAGTTTTTCTTCAAGACTTGCTTTAAAAAAAATTAAGCCATATTATTATAACCCTAAGCCTTTGCTGTTGCTGGAGTGACAAATGAACTTTGGTTATCAGGGTTTTGGGTGAAGTCACTGATGAATATCGTATAATATTCTACAACTAAAACTGAACTGGATTATGGTAGGTACAGAATTAGTAAAAGCAGTATTTGTTTATCTATTTGAAAGTTTCATTTAGAATAAAATATTCTAATTATCACATATCTTGGACTAAATAAATATAAAGTCCTGAAAAAATCTACTTACTATGTTGAGATGTACAAATACTACAAAATATGTGATGTTTGTACCTACCCCATCACATAAGACAAGGTCATAGAACACATAATCCTTTAGACAAACACATCAGTTACTATAAACTGGAATATGACTACAAGAATGGTCATAAAGGCAGTCATCAAGGATGACTATGGCCAAGGTAACCAACAATTTTAAGAAAAAAAATAATTTTAAAATGGTAAAATTATGATAGAGCACTTGAAAGGATATAGTCACAATTACAATGTTTTAACATTTTCTCCTTGTCCTTTAGAAGTTGACAACAGAAGATCAACATCAGGTGACTATGTTTACTGAAGCAATTTCATGAAGGAGTCTATTAGTTCAGCTCTGAGATCTAACTTGAATGACAGGATGACTTTTCAATGGGAGGTGGGCTACAGGGGTCAAATATGCACTTCATACAAACAACTTCTTATGTTGTTTTGTTTTGGTTTGATTTTTGAGACATGGTTTCTCCATGTGTCTCTGGCTGTCCTGGAACTCACTTTGTACACCAGGCTGGCCTCAAATTCACAGATATCTGACAGCCTCTGCTTTCCTGAGTACTGAGACGAAAGGCAGACACCACCACACCGACAACTTCTTAAAGAATCGAGGAGATCCTGAGCATGAAGTTTCTATGCTCTCATGTGACTAAGCCTGTCTTCAGAATCTCAAAAGCAAAGATGCTCATACAGTGCGATGGTGTGGGGACCAGCCCCCATGGTGAAGTTGGCACTGCAGGTGCTCACTGATCTCATCTTAAACACGGAGGCTCTGATCTCCCTCCTGAGACAATGCAGAAGTGCTGCCCTGCTCCCTCGCTGTGATGGCATTTATGGGTGACATCTCTGAGTCATTATGTAAGAGGCAAAAACCTTGAGTATATAAACTCAGTTTTCAATACCTATAGTTACCTCAATGTCACCATAACCATTTAATACATTTGCAGAAGAACACTCACGTAAATGCCTTATTGCATATTAGAGCAACCTTGCTCCTGTGACTGACAGCTCATTGCTTTGGGTTGAAGTCTCCAAAGAAACATGCTAAAATTCTATCTATAAAACTCTAGTACGATTTTATTTGAAAATGATATTTATTCATACAATTAAATTAATATGATCCAGTTAACGTTGGAGCTGCAGCAAATATGACTTCACACAAGGACAGGTGACAAACGTGACCCCAGAGGCAATGATTGAAGACTCATAAAGTCAAGGAACACTCTGGATTGACACAGAAGTCAAAGAAAAACCTGTATCTACAGGATCTAAAGAAGTACAATTCGGCAGATGCTATGCTGATAGGATGTAGTCCCAGAAGTGGGACTGAATTCAATTCTAGGTTTCAAATGGACACCATGATTCCTATCGTTGGTGTTGCTTCCTCTATGAGGACACAAAGAACTGTTTAGCTTTCTACTTAACAAATCATGTGACTTGAGAGAGACTCCCATGACGTGTGAAAATCATTCAGATTTCCCTTGAACAAGCTCTTTGATCACATGATTATCACAGATATCTTTTGAACATTAATTTCATTGTCAAATCAATATATGAAATGTTTTACATAAATTTAGTATTTAAAAGATTTGAGTGATAATGAAATGTTTTAATAAGTTGGGATGTGCAACTGTCTAAATAAGGTTTAATCAGGAAGTGTAATAGACCTATTGACTCCTAATTTATACATGCATAACAATAGTTGAAGGGATTTTCTTAATTATGGCCAGGTAAAGACATTAAAATTTAAATTCTTTGAGGCACTTAAAAATAATACAGCCACTCTGAGACTAAGTTATTGGCACAATGTGTAAATCTGAATTATATTATCGTACCTTTTACATTAGAGTATTATATTAATTCTTAGGTTTGGAAATAAAGTGATTAATTATGACATTTCCATATTATTCCATATATATATATATATATATATATATATATATCAGTGTAACTGGCTTCTACTTGTCTCCCTCTCCACGGTCCTCCACTACATCCCTAACACTACCCTTGCTGCTCCTTTCTCTCCATGACCATCTTCCAACTTCTCCATTCATGTCACTAGTTGTACAATCTTCTCTTGTTCCTCATTGTCCCTCCTTTTACAGGTGTCTCCTCTACTGCATGGGTACCTTTTGACAAGCACACACAATTTAAACCTAGTTATTATATATTGGGTCTGACTTATTTTACCTAGTATAATAATCTCTAGTTCCATCTATTTTCCTGAAAATTTAAAGATTGCTATTCTTTAGTGATATATTATATATGCATATATAGTATACACTTATGTATGTGTGTGTATCAGTTTCTTTATCCATTCGGCAGCTGTTGGACATACACTTTGGCTTCATTTCTAAGTGATGTGAGTAGAAAAGCCGACTACAGTTGAGAAAATTTCTCTGAAGCCTCGCAGCTTAGAATAATCTCAATATTCCAGCAGAACTAATATAACCTACTTGGTATATAACCTAATAAGTTATGATGCCCATTGCGGCAAATTATTATAATTTCATTGCTACAAGAATTATTAACTAATTTTTACTTATTACTGAGAATGCCCGGACATAGTTTAAATTATATATATATATATATATATATATATATATATATATATATATATATATACTCATGCTATGGCCAGGCCATAAAGTCAAAGCTGTCTTTGGAAAATACCATTGATAAGTATCTACATTCTAGAAGGACTCTGATACTTGACAGTCCAAAGAAAGTCAAACAGCATAATAACTTCTTAATTTTCACTTTCAGCTTTCTCGAAGTAGTTTTTCTACCACAGGAGAAAGCAGCCCAAGGGCTTTGTGGCAGTGTTAGCTGACGGAGCAGATTCCAGCCATACTAGCGGGAATAAAAACTGATGGGATTGGCAGAAGCCAGTGGTACATGGAGGATTCACAGTTCAGATAGATATTCCAAAGAGAAGTCATGTTGCAGGTGTTTGGTTCAGAATGTGCCAGGGACTCAATTACAGCTGGAATGTGTGTCCACGTGATGACATGAAAGGTCTCATGTATGTTGAGTTTGAATTATCTTTCTCATCCATGTCTCTGTATTTGGGTCTAAATGTAAAAAGTTGAAATTAGGACAGATTAAGCATTGGACTTTCCAAAATTGAGATGTTATTTATTTTAACATCCAAGCTTCTTTTTGTGTTTTAAGATCTTCTGTTTAAGCCGGGCGGTGGTGGCACATGCCTTTAATCCCAGCACTCGGGAGGCAGAGGCAGGCGGATCTCTGTGAGTTCGAGACCAGCCTGGTCTACAAGAGCTAGTTCCAGGACAGGCTCCAAAGCCACAGGGAAACCCTGTCTCAAAAAACCAAAAAAATAAAAAATCTTCTGTTTCAGTGATATTATGCCCTTTACCCCATACAACATAATAAAATAAGAAGCCAGGTAAAGTGGTATATGATACAGTACAGCAAGAAAAAAAGTCATTTTAAAAACATAACCAGTAAAACTATATGTCAAATTATTTTTAAAGGAAAACTTAAAGTCAAGCACACAAAACAAAGAATGGAATCTATAATTCATAACACATTGTATGTGATTTTCTGTTATAACCCTGATGCATGCAAACAACAGAAAAAATAAGAAAATTAGGATATAAGAATATGGAATTTGGCTATGGTGGCATCGACGTAAAATTGTAATATTTGAGAAACTAACTAGGAGAATCTGAAGTTGATGGCAAGCATAATTAGCATATGAGATGGTGTCTCAACCAAAAACAAAAGCAGGGTATGGTTAAAAGAATTTTTTTTAAAAAAAAATCAAAGTATGCAGACATCTGACTCAATTAAAACATGTGATCAGCCTTGAAATATGCCAAATGCACTCTCCCATCTTTTCAAGACCCAGCACATTGTATGTAACATGTCAGACTACTCAGAAGTGAGATCAGGTCCATGTAAGAGCACACGTTAATGTGAACACAGGAAGCGAGGGGTGACAGATGTCTGTCTGACTGCAAACTGAAAATGAAAACAACCGGGAGAGCCATAGACAAACCCAGACTAAGTACAGCTGTAGGACCTCCGCCTCCTGCTACAACGCAATAACTGGGGCAGAGCTGAAGAACAGCTCACAATTATAATTGCTAATCATATTCCCCGGCCTACATTTGTCCTAATGTACAATTGAGAGAGAATCCACATGTACGTGCGATTTATACGACTCCCCATTAAAGTAATTACAGCAATTGAGAGCCATTCATACAGATGTTTTGCCTCACAGAACCGTTTCAAGATTAACACGGTATGGCATATAATGCCTTTTCTTCCTACATGGCGTCTCCGATTTCTCCACATTCAATTTGATAAGGACTTCGGTAGCGATCTACATTTAATTTTAATCTTGCAGAAAATTGGGTGCTAAGTTAGTAAGCCAGAACGCCGCAACAAAGAGTTATTTATGAGTCTGGAGAAAACCTGTTTCTGCATCACAAATCATAGAGTTATTAGAACTCCCAGCTAGGATAAGCTTAGAGACAATCTGATCACTGCAGATGAGGAAATAATTACCTAGGGAGATCAAGAAAAGGGACTGGTGGCCGTACAGCTGAACACTGAAGGCTAGATTAGACCGAGTCCCAGTCTGTGAAAGTCGTCCCCTGCCACACTTAACAGCTGAGGTTGATGACACTGTCCTACTATGGTCTGCTAGTTAAGCATGAAGAGTTTCTGATGAAATCCATTTCATAGCCCTGAGAGATGTAGTTTTGAAACACACATTTATTTCAGTATACCTTTTGTATAGATATACACTATACAAATATACTTAATTTTATTTGTCTTATCTATAGCACATCTTAGTATGTTGTATTATGTTTACTCCTTCCTGTAAAAGTATATCCGTTGGTGCTTGTATATTGCTGCCATAACTGTAATATGGATTAGAAAATCTAGAGTGGAAACTTCATTTCTAAAATAAGAAAATCACGTGCCAGACTAGGATGCCACATATAAACTAAACTCCAGCTCCTTGCTCTGCATTGTAGCTTCACCAGGGACAATGTTTCATAGTTTATGTTTCAGGTGAATAGATAAAGGTTCTCTTTATTTATGGAGTGAGGATACATAGGTACAGAGAGAAAAGTAATGGCTATAAAACAAGCAGTTTACGGTTTCTTCCTCTTGTGTTTTTTACAACATAATACTTTCATTGATTATAGGGAATTTTATACAATGCACCCCATCACACTCACTTCCACAGAGATTCTGAATACTGTATGCTATTGTGTTGTCTTTAATTCTTTGTTTACTGAGGAAGGAGCAACAGTTGCTAAGAGACATTTGATTATAATGCTGCTGGATTAATCCAACCTATATATTTTGAAAATGCCTTGACTTCAAAATTTAAGTCAAATGATATGTTACTTTGCAGAAGATGTTTTGCTTTTGTTTCCACAGGAAATGAGAGGCTATTGATTCATTCTTGGTAAAGAAAAATAAGATTTGGTCCAGGAAGACCCCCTGAAAATTTTTCAATGGTAATGGAGGGCATAGATGAGCCAAGGTTTCAGAGCACCTCTGTTGCAATTTTCTCTGAGGTCTACATCCAGAAATGGTCCAGTCTCACAAAATACTCCAGTACAGAGTTGACCTTGACCATAAATTTTCTTTGGCTCCTCATAAGATTACCAGCGCCACAAATCAGCAGGAAGTAGCCTAGAAAACTATGACCAAATTCCCCCTCCCCAAATGGATTATGGGTGTTTGTCTTTGTTTAGTGTGTTAACTACAAATTGTTATGGATAATGATCAGGAAAAAAAACTAAAAAGAAAAGGAAATTGGAATCAAGGTTATTGTTTTGAAAAGAAAAAAGGAGGATATAGATATGGTCTTGTTTTGAAAAGAAAAAAGGCCAGATGGTAGTGGCATATTCCTTTAATCCCAGCACTCAGGAGGCAGAGACAGGCACATCTCTGTGAGTTCAAGGTCAGCCTGGTCTACAAAGCAAGTTCCAGAAGTGGCTCCATAGCTACTGAGAAACGCTGTCTCAAAAAACTAAAATAATCAAAGAAAAAAATGAAAAGAAAACTGGGATAAAGATATGATAGTATAAAGGGTAGATTATTGAATCTACTCTGAAAAGAAAAAGGGAGAATATAGACATGATGAGATAAAAAGTATATTCTTGAATCTACTTCACATATAGGTGTATATAACAATGATCACCAAAGAAAAAAGATATTAACTTGAGAGAGAACCACCAGATATGAGAGAAATTCAAAGAAGTTTAGCTTAGAGGGATTGGGGGAAAGAAAGAAAAGGGAAATAGGAATGAAATTCTACTCCGACTAAAAAAATTATTTTAGAGAATTGTTTGAACAGCGATGAGAATTACAATATACACTTAAAGCAACCAATCTTAGATTGTTTCTTAAACTTTACATGAATCTATGAAGGTATCTAGAATGTCTAACATGTGTGGAAAGCCAGGAAGAGAATCTATACACAAATGAGGTACAGAACTTACACACAAATTGTTAGCACCTTCTCCTCCCTTTACAAAGCGTTCTGTGAAGAAATACGTTTTGCACATGGAAATCTTATTTCTTCAGCTCTGTTTCTACTTGAAAATTAAGATGATATTTGTACTGTATTAACTTTTCTGGCTTAGATACAATTTCTGAACACTATTTTTTGCAATAGATAGAGATCCAGTGGGCATAAGAAACCACCCATGACTATATCTTTACAGGGAAGATAGGAACTCTTTTATTGTGTTTACCATTGTGTCTTCCAATAAAACCACTGCATTTTCTAGGTACAAATCAGAAGTTTGGCTTCACTCAGAGTTAGCAGGCCACACACATCTCCTGAAAATAACTCAGAACAAGGTTTGTATCACCTTGAAAAGGCTGTGTCCAACATTGTTCTGAAGACAGAAATGTGTTTTATAAACAACAGTGGACCTGTCTATTGCTGACAGACTGGAGTTTCTGAAACACTGAAATCCTGAGAGGTATGTAGGACTTACAGAGCATTTGCACGTGGGTGATACACCTTTAATGCTTCCTGAAGTCTTTCTGAAGGGAAATATTTCATAAAGCATGAAATATGGTTTCTTTAAAGTAGTAATGAAGTTTCCAGAAGATTTAGTAAAAAAGAACATGTGAGCTGGGCATGGCGGCACATGCCTTTGATGGTGGAAGGTGGATAACTGTGAGTTCAAGGTAAACCTAGTCTGCAAAGCAAGACTCTATCTCTAAAAGAAAAGCCTGGACGTGAAAGGGGTTCACTTTTTCTACTATTCCATTCTGATTAAGAGAACATTGACTACTGGAATTTTAAATAACCATAAAAGAGAGTTCAACTATAAATATCCAATAACCTGGCTTCATGATTTGATATTTCTGGTCTGTTATAGTGGGATACTTTTCAGGGCATCTCGTGATACAGCACACAGGACTTTACATTTTCCTCTAGTTTGTAATGAGGATTCTTTTGTTATCAGAAGGCCACTTGAACAGAAATGGTCCCAGAGCACACATTGTGAAATTGTGCCTGGGCAATGATGGGTAGTGTATTGAATCTCCAGGATTTCCCTACAGGCAATTGAGGCATCAGGCCATCAGTGGTTCTATAGGGATTTTATAGACACATTGTTTTTCTTGTGTAAATAACTTATTTGACATTTTTTAGTGAACCAGGGGTAGGGAGTACCTCTCCCTCATCTTTACAAAGGTGTCAAGGCAGAAAACACCTCTAACCTATCCCTGCTGGGTACCAATCTGGGGAGCATCAGTGATCTATTCTTGCAAGTACCAAGGAAGGGATCACTGCTGACTCACTCTTGCTAGAATGTTAAGTTAGAGAGCAATTCTGGATCATCCTTGCCAGGTACCACCTGGGAGCGTTTCTGAGTCATTCTGGATACCACTGGAAATTTTTTATTTCAAGAACCCTGGCACCTTTTGTAAATATAACTGGCAGCTAGAAGAATGGGAATTATTAAATAAAATAGTTTTTCCCACCCACAGAAGGCCAGGTTAAGAGAGTAGAAGAAATAAAGTTTTCTCCATCTTTGGAAGTTTGATCGAATGCTTTATCATCCTTAGTCACCAGATTTCTCCAAACAGAAGAACAGAAGGAGAAGCAATTAAATAAAATTTCTTCCTTCTCCACAGGAAACCCAGATGACAATGGTAATTTGTTAACTTCTGAAAGCAAAAGAGCAATTAGGGAGAAATAAATTTTCTAGAATTTTCCTAAATCTTTAACGCATTTTCTTGTTGCCTGTTGCCAAGTTCAGCATATAGACTAGCTTTATCCTGACCAAATTGCATGCATAGTTGACATCTAATAACTTTAATGCTTTAATTATCTGATTCTCCCTGAAAGAGTGATGAAAAGCAATGATCAATACCTGGGGTTGGAATTCTTTGTAAAACAGGGGAAGTAACAGTATACATTGATAGGGATAGAATAAGGAATGATTAACATGAAGATCCAACAAAGTGCTTGTATTTGCCTTCGTCTGACTCAGTTGCCTGCTAGCATACAGTCTGCATTTGCCTCTCTGCTAAGATTCCATCTCACCCCCGTGCTGGTGACAAAACATAACTTTATTCTCTTTTCCAGCTAACCTTGATGTTGGTCATCTATCCATCGGGTGTTATCTAGCAATAATTTATCTTTCCTTTCATGTCCACCTTTTACTCCAGTTAGAGATTATTATTCTAATACTCTACTATAGTACAGACATTAAGAACTAAAATTAAATGAATCAAAATATTTGAAAAACAGCTTCACCATTTCTGTGAGGTCCATGAAACAGATGGATCTTAGAAAGAAAAGCCAGTCAGTTATTTGATTTTAGAGTATGTGTGATGGCCTGAACAATGAATAAGCATCTTATTAATACTTAATACTTTTACTTTTAAATAAACATAGAAATAGAGAATTAATAGACTCTTGAATTCTTGGTTTTATTCATGAAACACTGAGATTATTCCTTTTATATCGGTCCCCCAGAAAAGACAGTTAAAATAATGCTAATTAACTCTGTTACAATTGATTCTTAAAATAATACATGGAGAAAGAACTACACTAGGCAACTCTAATTCCAAGTTTCCCTGCCCTCTGCACCAATTCTGTATCTCACATGTAACCATTGGAATGTTCACAGGTCATGTCTCTGATACAAAATTTTAAAACATGTCCTTTTAAGTCAGGGTTCTTAAAGGATGGGTTGGACTCTCCTGGGTTCCCTATCATTCTCAGGATGGGTTTTTACTGGCAAATAATTCCATGTTATTATCAAGATTATATTACCTCTTCCCATCGAGTAAAAAGCAGAGTGGCATTCTCTACGGGTCTGTACTGTGTGATGACTTTGTGTGAAGAAAAATTTCAAAGTCTGAAATATTGACTGAAATCAGTGATAATGTCCAGAGGCCAGCACAGGATGTCACACATTCCTTCATGGTACAAGATCATTTAGAACTAAAGATTGAAGGATACGTTAAAACAAACCAGCATGCAAAAAAGAGCTTGCTTATGGTCTTAGATTCCACACTGAAACTACACTTAACAAATTACAGAGTGATGAGATTGGGAATGGTGTCCTATCTGTGAGATGCATTCTGGTATCTAAATGGTAACTTCATGTGTTTCCCACCTACATATCTGTGAAAGGGTATATATACATGTAAACACAAAACACAAGTTTAGAAGACTGAATACAGAAGCAAGCTGTCAGCCTTGAAAGTTTGATAGCTTAAATAAAACACAACCACACTTCCAGCTTTCAGCTCAAAGAACTCCATGCGTGTCAATGCATCCATGTCTTAGTTAATTCACAGACTTGCTCATACGCTAGGTTTCAGAAAGCAGACCTTATCGGATATTCTTGTTGGTTCCTTTCAAAAGGACTTATCAGAAACATGCTCATTCATTTCATGTGCTTGAATCAAAGCACAGAAATTCTATGCTGAGAGTATAAATATCCATACTTCATTACCTCTTGCACCCTGCAGCTATTGTTTTATACATATTTCTCTAAGCAGCCTTGAATCAATCAATAGCAAATTTCAGGTGGAAAAAGATAAGAAACATGACCAACCCGTGGCCTTCTGCCCAGCATCATCTGCATGCTGCTCTGCTGGATGCTGTGCAAGGGACCTGCAATGGATGCCTTTCCCTATTAACTTCCCTGTCTCTGCAGATCACAGAGTTGTTTCTTTTATCACCTCCCTCTTCTCGATAAATTTTAGAATCTGTTAGCGAGGAGAAGGATCAGAGGCAGTTGTTCTTTTATAGGAATATCTGACCAGATGCCTAGGGATTCATAATATTTGATATTTAGTGCTGTGTGGCCAGAAGGTAAACCAAATTGAATACAGCCAGACAGATTGTCCATTCTGAGAAATAATGACTTCAGACTTTTGTTTGAGTGCAGTCACGTGGGCTGTGCCTCTCAATAACCGCTCCCCTCTAATCTCATATCAGCTAATAGAGATTTGATATAAATTGCAGCCAACTATAAAAACTTAGATTTAAAGGATACTAAAACGTTGGTAGTGGCGGACTCAATGAGCTCGCCCCAGAAGAACAAATCAAATCCTGGGAAGACAGATGGAAGTGATATAGAAATATTATAAGAACGAAGCTGAATTAGTGAAAGAAGAGTTGAGAATGTTCTAAAGGTATGGTGCATATAAATAAGAGCCTGGGAAAGTGTCATAATGGGATTCTAAAGGTAAGATCAAGGTCAAAATTCATCAAATCTGGAGTGTCAGTTTAGTCCTCCAGAGCAAGCAAAGTCTTTCAAGTGAAATTTTACTTGTAAATTAGCCAGGGTTCATCTGTCTTGCTATTGTTTAACCTTCACAGGAAAGAAGGCTGTAAATTAACAAAATTTAGGTATTTTGAAAATTTAAGTGCTACTACATTATATTATCTTCTAGGGAAAGCAAAGGCAGACTCACACTCGATAGCTCCCACTATCCTTGGGCTCACATCAGTCCCCTTCTCTCAGGGTCTCAAATGCACCGCCGTACTGGGCTTATTTTTTATGATCTTAACATCGAAATGCTTTTACACTGTAGATACTAGGATTCCTATAGTTGTATTTTATGTATCTTCAAAATCTTTAACAAACAGACCTCAATGTCAGGAGTACAACCCGACTTGCAATCTCACCCACAGTTTCTCTGTACATCAGACTAAAATCACATACACAAGCCTAAAGTTTTAGAGACTGGGAAGCAGTTGAGGAGAGAAAATAAACAGACTAAAAATTCGCAAATAAGCAGAGCAGCAGCCCTGAGCATCTCACACTCCTACCCTATTCACATGGGTACAGCCCTTGATGCACTGTATTTTATCAAAGGCATGGTTTCGTCAGAACACCCCTGTCTCCTGACCATAAGGACTAAATAATAAATTTAAAAAAAAATCTTTGAAGATCTCCTAAGATAAGCTGCTATATAAATGGAGCATATGCGAAATGTTTAAAGAAATCTTGAACTCCGAATTAAAAAGGGACAATATCCAACTGGAAAATGTATCAAGAGCATAAAAACACATTTCATCATGGAAGAGAGGTAGATGAACAAACCCACACAGGAAAAAGAGTATAATTTCAGTACCCATTAGAGAAATACAAATGATGTCTATACAGACTTATGACAAATTTATCAGAACCGTTATAATAAATGAAAAATAATGGCAGCATGAAACCATAGGCGGACAGGATCACTCACGTATTGTTTGTGGGAATGGACAATGGCACAGCTGCTGTAGGAAACGTGATGATTTGTCATTAAGTGAAGATCACCATTATCGGGCATTCTAGCAACTGCACCCCTGGGGCTTTAGCCTGTAGAATACAAACGAAATTCTCACCAAAGAAAAATCTACATACAGATGTTTATTGCAGTGCTGTGTTCCTAGTGGTTAAATTGACTGCAATCTAGACAGCCAGGAGATGGCTAACACAGCACACCACCCATAGGAAGGAGACAACCTGTGAACTGCAATCAAGAATGTTATCTCGGTTAAACCATCAAGAACGTTACCTCAGTTAAACCTTAGTCAGACTCCCCCAAGTGTTTGACTCAACTAACCTCCCCCCATCGCCCTTAGAGTCTTGGACCAAACACTAGTATCATCTCTAGCACCCTAAAGTTACATCCCTAAGGTGACCCTAATCTCCCTTCAAGTGCCTGTCTGAGAACACTCAAGGCCATAGAACAAGAAGACACAGGCTTCTAGCCTTCTCATATTGGAGAGTAGATTACAGTCTGACTCAGGTCAGCTGTTGTTAAAGATCTCAGAGCAGGTGGCATGGAAGGTTGTTCCTGAGAGCTTTCCATCTTTCTAGGTCACCACACACACACCCAGGCCTAGTCAGGTCAGTCCCTTGTTCTCTCTTTATCTTGCTCAGTCAGCTCTCTTACACAGAGAAGAGTTGCATCCCTTACACGAAGCAACAATGCTGATTAAAGACCACCCTACCACATTAGTGTCCAGCTCTGCTTAATTTTGTCAATATACAAAATGGATGAGACCTACCTGATTGGGTTACAGTGAGAAAAACAACAAACAAACCAACCCCGGCTTATAGGTACTGTCTATTGGTATTCGCATCAGAATCCATTTAGGGATAAAGTTTTAAAAGTTAAGGATAAAGTGATGGTTCTGAACTGTTATGGAGGAGATGTGTGTAGAAGTGAGGGTGCAACGGTGATGATAAACAGCTTTTATTATAAATGTTAAGCGAGCTGTTTGTGTTAATTAATCCTAAGCGTGTGCCGTATAATGTTCTGTGCAGAATTGCTGGTTGAGAGTATGGGAAGTTTAAGTATGTGTGACGTTGCTCATGTCATTATTTACCCTCTATTAACCTGTTTAATAAAACCATCATATGAGGGATAAATTACAAGGCATTTCTCTGAAGGGAAAAATCTTTCTGAAAGTTGTACGCATTTCCATATTATAAAAGAATTAAAGCTGGGAGGTTAAAGGTAATGTTTACGTTCGATTTATTTGGAAATGAAAATCAGAGTAGAAATTGCATCAAAATTCCATTAGCTAGATCTGTAAAGAACTCACTATTGTAGCAATGGTCCATGGGATAGGGATGCACTGCTAAATGACATTTCTGAATTAGAGTGATATACAGGCAAGGGCATGAGATCCAAGTCGATGTTCTGTGTTTAGGACTCAGTTATGCTGTGACTGCCTTATCTGGTGTAATACACCTGTGATATTTGTCCACTGATTATTAAATAACTCAATGGCATGTTTCCCTAAACCACGGCATCAACAGATTCAGAACTGAACATCCAGGTTTCTGGAAATCTCCACAGCATGTTGTGAGCTGTTTCACCCATGAGCATCTCAAATGATGAGATAGTCCAGTCTGTGGTCTATCATCAAGCCTTTAAACATCTGACTCGACAATGCTCTTAAATTTTTATTTATTAAACTTGGTTTTGTTAGGGTTTCCTTTTTCGAGTCCCACTACACTCATCTTTTTGTGGTTCACTGAGCTTCATTAAAAATATTTCTCTGCGTTCATGTCTCTATTTCCTTGGTTGTGTTCCATGCATTGGAATCTGTGTTTGGAAGATCAAGTATCTGTAGTATTTTTTTTTCAGGTTGGTTCTGAACTGGACTAGATATCCTGCCAATCTTTCCTCAGTCTGAGATTGCATTCGAGGGTCTACAGCCAGACTGTGTTGCTACTGATGTTCAGCACAAGGGTCTACAGGAACAGACCTGTGAACAATGCTTGTGGGCTGTGTCCTTGGATTGATTGAATGGTCTCAGAAACCATCAGAAGGATTGATAGTGGGATGCTGGTTTGCTTCAAGGTACATGGTTGAGACTCTGAGAGCTTCCCCAATACATGGATAGGGGTAACTCTCCCACCAACACTTTGGCCAAGTCAATGACTAGTGAGACAGGACGAGCTGAGGCCACAGATCTTTTCTGGAACATGATGGAACTAGATAAGAAATCTAGAAACCTTCCCTGTAGCTCACAGATATCATTTCTCTCTGTGGGTCTTCAACCAACAGATGCTTTCCAGGTCATGATAGAGACATACTAGAGCCAGATACTTGGACCTCGAGATCCCTAAAAAGACCGATGTTGACACATCTTTCTCCTGAACCAAAATGTCCATGTTCGTTAGTGGGTACATGGCTGTACACATTGTCTTCACTGTTCAATTTGGAAATTAAAACCTGCAATGTAGTCTCTACAACACACAATTGTCTCTGGGGCTCCTTGATAAAAGCAACCGATACCAGGCCATGAAAAGAATATCAACTCATTAACAGCACCCAGTAGTCAATACATTGTTAGCTATCAAAATACAGCTTGGCAAATATAAACCTCCTCTGATACAGAAAAAGACTAACTCAGGTAGAAATAATAGGACCAAGACTTCTATGGCATGACTCATGTCAGTTTTGATTTCATGTGGTCACAATATTTTGACAATTGTTAAGGAATTTTTATCTGAAGTCATAACTATCAATGTCACACAGAAATATTTATTTCTCCCTTACCATTCATTCCTTATTCTTAGTCTCCAAATGTTCAATGAGGACATCAAAGTTTTTAACCAATTCAAGTAAAACTAATACCCAATATTTACATATTTATTCTCTATCCCATGGGAATACAATAAAGTCTGAATTTTTAAATAAATGAACTGTATTATGGTAACAGTAAAACTTGATTTTGAAAATTAGTTAAAAATAACCTTTACATTAAATACATAACTCTGATACATTGTGCCTCGAACTTCATGTATTTATGTGTCGCCAATATTTTATATCACACTAAACTATATGGATTATCCCTAATGTGAACTTGAGTTACAAGCATCGTAACTCAAAACACAACTTCCTCTAAATTCACTTAGCAAGTCAGTCCTGTGGAACATTTCAACTTTCTGTGTAACTCACTTTGTGAACTGAGCAAAACTGATTGGGTGTGTGTGCTTGTGTGTGTGTGTGTGTCTCACACACACATGAGTGATAAGACGCACATGGCCATGTACTTACACATCAGAGGCCAGAGCAGGGCATCTGTTGTTTCTATCCATCAGTCACTGTCTTACCTCTTTGAAGCTGGGTCTTTTACTGAGTGAGAAATCCAGCCAAGCTTCACAGCCCCCAAGTTCCAAGGTTTCACCTGTCTACACCCCTGCATGGACACCTACACTAATGCACACATACACATAGGCAAACACACACACATGTATGCACATAGTTTATAATAAGATAAATGCTTTTGAAGTTAGCTAAAATAATAAACCAGTGGCCTGAGTTTGAATAAATCACTCAATCAAGTAAAAGGAATTCAATGCTGGACCCTGAACTGTAGATTGGAGTGGGTGGATTTTAAAGAAAACATTTGGAATGAAAACAGCAAAAGCATAGACAACCAACCATGTGATACATACAGGTTTTGTTACCATGAGTTTACACAAGAAAAATAAAATCAGAACTCATATAGGGGTAGTATAAATTCAGATGCTAAGCCGTGTGTACTTTATAATTTTTATCAAATGTGCAGCCCAATGCCTTTGGTAGAGTGAGGCCGTGGAGGCAGCTTGGCCCCTAAATAGGTTACTCATATATTTCCTTGCAGTAGAAAAAGCCATAAGGTAAGGTCTCTGAGAAAAAGTATTTATTCAGGGGTTAAGCACACAGTGTGTTTATTCAATCACTTTCAATTATATGCTGTCTCTTTGTGGCCTTTCAGTTAAAGGTACTTTGGCTCCTAAGAAAGTCTGCCTTTAGTGTTAAGGTATTTCTTTTTAGTTTCAGTGCATTTTCATTGTGGTTATTAAACAATATAAGCCGTACCACAGCTCTGCAGAGCCTAAGAAATGTAGCTCTCACAATCTGACTAACAATATAGTTTATGTAGAGCTGAAATATATCCAGGGTTACTGCATATTTCTCATAAGGTAAGCTCAGGCTCTGGAATCCTCCTAACTCGTCTTCATCATCTCACTATTCATCATGGAGAAATTAAGGTGAAATCAATAATGTGGTAAAAAGTACCACCAAAAACTTATCCGAGAATGAAGCTAAGCTGAGGATCCCAGTTTCCCTGTGATTGACAGTAGCCTGAAAAATAGCTAATCAGCGGAAAAGGCCATTCTGTGGAAATGAGCCCTTAGATTGAGAGCTGTCAGGGTCAATAAATAAGCATTTCAAATTTATAGGCATTCAATGAGAAATTTGTTTAAAATTATTTCCTGCTCATATATTCAATGTCCTGTCCCATGTTTAATAGCATTAGTAATTGTAATACAGAACACTGGACTGGCACATAATTTTTCTATTCAGGGATACTACTATTTTTATATCTGACTAATGAATTAGCCATGTAATTATAAGCATTGACTTATAGGAGCTAGGCAAGATTACTCCAATTTATTCACAGTGTTATCCAAATGAGTATATTATGAAATTGAAGACTCACTCATCTGTGCAAACCTGATGTCTAGAACACAGGATATTCTCAGTGTATCTCTATAGGTTTAATAACTGGCACATTTCCAAACATTTAATAATATTTTTAACCTAACAAAAACAATAATTTATCCTTACATTTTATTTAAGATACAGAAGGGAGAGGTGTGTAGATTTATTTACCTCTGCTTCCTCTATCTGGTATAGTCCCAAGGGGATACTGTTCCTCAACTCAAAATCTTATTGTGGCATTCTCTGTGCATGTCAAAGTTGTGTGTGTAGAATTCATTTGGGAGCTTTCACGAAAAACAGTTGGACATTTGGACAGTTAGATCATCTCTTAATCTTAGAGATGTAAAAAAAATAGCATTGAAAGAATTCAAAGGAAAAGATTTTCAGGTCCTCAAAATAAGATGTTAGGCTTTTAAAAGCCATAAAGCAAAAATAAGCTGGCCATTGTGAAACTTTTCCAAATACTATTAGCTTGTCTTTCTAGGCTGTGCCACCAAGTAGCAGCCAGGCCTGTGACAGTCCTGTTTTTATGTAACAGGAATATCACTCAGAGTAGCTGTTTAGTTTATCAGTTTTGATCTTGTTCTGACTTTAGTCATGTCAAAGAAACTAGGTGGTATTCTCTCTCTCTCTCCTTCATACATACACACACAAAATTTAAAAATGTTTTCTAAAACTAAATGTGTTAAGGTTAAGTTACCTGCAGTTAGCTCTCTGTTTCCCTTCTGCTCTGTGTTTGTTGGAGAGTCTCTACTTTCCCTGGCTACAGGCAGTTCCCTTGATCCCATCTCATTCTTTCTGCCTGGCTATCACTCTCCAAATTACCCTTTTCTTATCTTTCATAATGACACCAACCAACTCCACTATGATTCTCTCTTAAGTAATTACATTTACAATAATCATATTGCTACATTAGTTTGAACTTATAGTCCTGGAAATGAGAACAGCAACATATGGAATTTTTCTGGAGGACAGTTCAATACATATTTCTTTTAAGAATATTATTTTATATGTGCAGTCATTTTATGTGCATGTATTTCTGTGTACCGCATGCATGCAGAGTCCATGAAAGCCAGAAGGATGTGTGAGATCCCTTGAAATGGATATATAAATGGTTGTGAGCCACCAGGTGGGTCGTGGGAATCAAACCCAGGTCCTCTGTAGGTTAAGCTACAATTCCTAACCATTGAGCCATCTCTATCCTCCAAAACCTGGGCATTACTTAATTGCATCTTGTTTATTAGATTTATAATGAGAAAGGGCAGAAAAATATGTACAAAAATTAGGAATTTTAAGCATGATTAATACTGAGTAACTGGGCACGCTGTTCATGCCTCTTCACCCACACAGGTATATTTGTTCTCATCCCCTGGGAAAAAATACTCTTTTCAGACAGATGCGAGTGAATATATGGATTTTTTAATAATTTATTTGTTTTTATTTTATGTCCATTGGAGTTTTGACTGCATATATGTCTGTGTAAAGGTATCAGGTTCCCTAAAACTGGACTTACAGACAATTCTGAGTTGCCATGGAACTGCTGGGATTTGAACCTGGGTCCTCTGGAAAAGCAGTCAGTGCTCAAATTGCTGAGCTACGTCTCCAGCCCACGTCTATATTTTTAATGTTATTGTACATTATCAAAGTGAAATAAAATGGCTAATATTTGACCAACAATTATTCTTTCCTGATGAGCTAAGGTAGCTGGTTTGCTTTTATATTGGGTGTAAAGAGTAGCCAGTGGTGTTGAAAATACAAGATAGAAAGCTACAGAAACAGTGGTCCCACCCATTCACTCTTGTTAACCAGAGCAGTTCACAAACGCTACATGTAGTATTCACAGACTGCTTGCCAAGCCACTTAAAGTCACAGGTAGTCACACAGTCATGGCCTCTCTGCTGGCAACATCTGGCTGTTTGGTGCAAAGTATGAATTATCCCACTGACAATTCCATTCAGGTTCTTATTTAACCACAGTCCCCAAAACTGTCTTGGAAATTCACTGCAGAAAGGTGAAGCTTGAAGACGGAGAAGTGTTTTCAATCATGGGTTTATTGTTACAAGGGCTTGTCATCAATGTACATGATGAAGAATTACAGAAGCTGCTTAAACTCTGATGAAAAACTATTATCCTGTTTTGCCAAGCATGCACGGTGGAGGCAGGCATCACGACATAATGATTTTAGGATTAGAAGGGAAGAACAGGGGAGGCCTAAGGAGAATTCACAGATGAAGTCGTTAATGAGAATGCCTGTGACCTCTGTTGATCCAATTTATTAATTCCATCATTTGTACATAATATGATTGATCTATTTTTAGTCAATACCTCTCATGATTCAGAATGCGGCTCTGTTTTTTTTCTCCATGTGATTGCCACAATGTCGGAGCCTAGAACCTGCAGTTGGTACTGACTCTACCCATGTGCAGAACCTCCTTTTCTTCCATTATCATGAAAACAAAAACAAAGAGAAGTCTTCTGCTATTCTAGCTTTCTCAAGATAAGTTTGCACCGACTCGAGCATCTCATGGCAGGAAGCGTCGTGTAAAAGAAACAAACATCATTCTAGTCTTCAGGTCATGGATGCTGCAGCAGGTACATCAAAATACCCATCAAAATATGCACTGCACCACAGGATTCTCCAGGGCATGAATGCTGCAGCAGTTGGACTAGAGCTGAGCCATGCTGTGGGCCGGTGCCATCCTGACCTCATGGAATCAACTTGCTTTTATTTTATGCAGCCACATTCCTTAAACTATTAAACATTTGTGTGGGGAGTCAATGCTTTTATGTTTAACCTCAATATTTCAAACAATAAAAATGACAAATGTTGGTTACTTAACATAAGGGATGTCGTCCTAACAAATGTGGACAGTGTGGGTTTATTTGGAATTGCATTAAGCTTTTGAGGGGCTTGAAACTTGTCTAAATTTTCTTTGTATCTAATCTCCTAAAAATTATTTCAAGATGGTGAAATATATTTAATTCAGTTCTGCAGATGGAAGAAGCCAGTCTTTGAGCAAGCTAATTTCTACTGCAATCTCAGGCATCTAGCAAAGAATGCTGCAGTCCAGGCTCTGTTTGTAGCAGTTCATAGAATCATTTCCACCACCCATTCCCTGTAGCTGAGTATAAACTTTAAGGGATATGTTTTCAACCAATCCATCTGGGGCTAGCCAAAATGGCTCACTGGGAAAAGGAACTTGCCGCAAGGTTGGGGACACTCCCAAGTCTGGTGACCAGATTTTAATGGCTGGGACCCTCATGGTGGAGGCATAAGAGAAGATAATTGAGTTTCACCAGCTGCTCTCTGACCTCTACAGGGTAGAGCATGCAAGTGTGGATGCTCATGTACACATACACACACACACACACACACACACACACACACACACACATGAAAGAGAGAGAAAGCCAATAAATAAATGCAATAAAAATAAAAGTAAAAGACATTCTATAAACAAAAAAACAATACAAAAGTACTAAATGAAAGGCTTACAGAACAAGGTACTTTCCACCAATACTGAAAAACAAATCCAGGACCTTAGATACATAGAGCATGTCCTCTCCTGTATCTTCTCCCATTGCCACTCACACATCTGCATAGGAGATATAACTACGTAATCTCCTTTAATAGACCCATTTGGTTTTTATCTTCCTTATAACTTTCACATTAATTAAACAAGAGAGATGTGCAAACAGAAAAGATAAAACTTCATGTGAGGACTTATTAGACTCAAGTTTATCTTCTTCACATCAAATTATCTTTAATTTATTTGGCAGAACACTTTTCTTCATAATGGACCTTCCTCTTAGAGAAGATAAGTAATATTTTAATGGGTGACTCTTACATGTAGATATTAAAATAGCTTGAAAGGCGTCCTGCCTGTGTGTGGACATCATCTAGGGAAAATGACTCAGAAGCTCTGAGAGATTCAATTAGAACCCAATTTTAAATGCACAATTTTTCTTATAACTCCAAGTGCCCTGGGTGGCCTTACTTCAATGATCATGAAACAGAAACGCACCAGTGGCGGCATAGACTAAAGTTACCAAAACCACAGAATCCTCTCTGCCAAATATGTTGAAGCCAGATTTCCAGATCATGATCAAGTATAAGCTCCTAAATACAGAGGATTATTTTGTAAAATATCATATCATTATATTAATCTATGTGTGTTGATAATATACTTTCACTAAGGCTTGCTGCAGAGACCTGTACAGGCCCTAATGAAAAATCAGCATCTTTAGAGAAAGAGGTGTGTGTCTAGAAAGAACACACAGCAGAATTCTTTCCGGTTCCTAGTGACCATGAAGAATTGTTAAAAATAATAAAGGAACTGAACTTTCAACATGCTATAGTTTGGGAACTATAGTAAGAATATGATAAAGTTCAATGCAGGAGGGAATTTCTGAGAAATTTCTAACCTCTCAATGGAGTCCTTCAGATTGAGGGCAGGAGTGTCAGGAGGTGGAGGGTGTCCCACATCCCTTAAGGTGCCCCGCATCAGTACACAGCCCATCTTGTACACAAACAGTGATTGAGTGTGCAAAGTGTGCTATGTCAAATTGCCAATCTCAGCAGGGTTAGTGCACCTGCCCATGTTGAGAGAGAATCGCGATGCGTATCTTTTTCCATCTGGGTTACTTCACTCCACATGTTTTTCTTTTTTTCTAGTTCTATCCATTTACTTGTAAAGCCATGAGTTGCTTTTCTTACACAGCTGCAAGAGGCCTGTCTGGGGATTGAACTTCAATCCATCTGATTGAAAGTATTTGGCTTTCTCCCTTAACCTTATACTGGTGAAACTAACCTAATGAACTTTTCAACATTTGTTGATGATTACAAGTAGCTTCCATCGGTGGCCTCATTCATTTCAGCCAAATGAAAAAATTTTTATTCGTTTATTTATTGGCAAATGTTTTCCGACATCAGAGTAACTGGGCCTTTATCGATGAGTAAGAAATGCTTTTCTCATTGAAGAAGAAGACTTCTGATACACGGAGGCTGCACTTCCAGTGTTTGAGGAAGGGCACAAGCCCAGAAAGGTTTGCAGCAGCAGCCACATTCTCTGACTGTCACTCCTTTTGCACAGAGTGTGAAGAGATAATGAAAATGTGGTAAGTATACACTACAGAATACTGCTCAACTGTAAAGAAAATGCAATCATGACTTTGTGTGGATAGAACTAGCAAAGATCATCTCAAGTGAGGTGAGCCAGATGGAGAAAGACAAACATCATATTCTCTCTCATTTGGGCCTCTTAGCTCCAAATCTTCAGAACAAGTGATCTGATCAGGGAAATGGGAAATGGAGGATCTAATTAGTGATGGACAAAGAAATACTTAAGGAGGGGGGAGGCTAAAAGAAGAGTAAGGATGTCTGAAAAGTCATAAGGATCATATTATTAGCTATTTATCTAAAAATATCTTTAATATACGCAATTATCTATTTAAATGCATATGTATAGTTTAAATAAATTTTTCTCATCTGGGCTGACAACTGTCCCTCTAAGAACCAAAGCCCATCTAGCAAATCCCCAATACCACACAAGAGAAGCCCTCTTTTGAGTTATCAGGCTTGCCCAAGAGACTTTTGAAATCATATAGACTATTGCTATGGTTCTTGGTTACAGCCCCAGAGATGGAAGGAATGTGATATTGCTGAAGACACCATTCTCTTCAGACACAGGGTCCAGAATCTCCTGAGCTGGCTCTGACCTGAGAGCCTCCTCTCTGAAGACTAGCTTTCATGGTCCAGAAGTCACTATGCAAACTTTCAAAGTGGGGAGGCAATTCACAATCCTACTCAGCTATGATGTCTCTGAGCCACAACAGTGACCAGCATGTTACCCGAATGGTACAGTACTGCCACAACACCCTGGCAGTAATAGTCTTCTAATTGGACTCAAGACTTGATCAACAAGAAGGAATTCATACCTGGCACTGGAAACCTAGTCAAATAATCAGTGCTGGTGAAACCATGGTTATTGGAGGAGAATCTCCAACCACCACCTTACTAACACAGCATAATCCCTAATTAGACTGAGTATTGGCCCTTCTAATGTAAGAGCCAAATTTGTGTTTTCAGTTTTAATTATTGTGCCTAAGAGATCCATGAAAGAAAAATGTCTCTAACCTTTAAGCCCCTTGCTCAAGGACAGATAGTTCCTGAAATGGAGGCTATTATTAATGGGAGTTAGCAAGCCACGCGTTTTCACTCCCTTAAACAAGTTGGTTTGACCCAACTGCACTGGCTCTGCTTGATCACATGTAGGTGGACGGTATGCAGGCAGGAAATATATCTGTTTATATGCTTGACCCTGATTGGAAATACAGTGGCCTTGCAGATTTGAGTTTTTAAGCCTCTGCAAAATGTGACTTATCACCATTTTCTGGGAACCCCAGAATGGCACTGGCTAGAGTCCATCATCCTGGCCTATATTTAATTAAAGCTTGTTTTAAATTAGCCTCAAAAATGGTGGCACTGATCTTTCATGATTCTCAGGTTTAACAATAACCCACAGAGAGGTGTAGACTGACTTCTCATCAAGGGATCTTTTATTTGCAACAGATGTAGACCATTACAAAAAGCCACAACCAACCAATATGGAAAGTTTTGCAGTTTCAATGGGTGTATCTACAAATCAACTTTGATATTTAAGCTCAGAAAACATTGAGGAAAGAGGAGCAGAAAGATTGTAAGAGTCAGAGAGAAAACAAAAGATAAAGATGACAGTGTCTAAGAAACTATCAGCTGAAGAAAATTAAGGGTAAATATATTATCCTACATAATTAAATATTTCCTCAGGTAGACATTAAAAATTTATTCCACAATGAAATAAAAGGATGTGGTATATTACTTTTTTAACCCCAAAACTGGGCTCTTTTAATAACATCTCACATAAAAATAAGTGTCTCTTTCCATTGTAGTCAGGAATACTGACTACAACTATCTTCTGGGGTAAAGAGAGATGTTGAAATTGATAAGAACATACATTACAAGTCACTTACATTATGCTTAAGAGATGAGAGCATAGTTTTGAGGTTTGGAATCACATATTGGTTTCTGTGATTGTCATTAGTGCTGTCTTTCTACACAGATATATCAAAAGAACTAGCACGTATCGCCAATCCTGAAGACCTGATTTTGTTTCTGAAACCCACATGGTGGAAGGATTCAACTCTCACTGCTTATTCTCTGACCTCCACATGTATGTGTGACACGTGCACACACATGTACACACATGCAATAGGAAGATTACCGACAGCAAAGTTAATTACTTTCCACGAACTGCCAGTGTTTCCTGAAGTTTCAAGAGGAATGACTGGTTTCTTCTGTAGTTCGATGCATGACATTAATACTTTAATTTTACATGTTTCATTCTGTATTACAAGAATGTCATTCCGCCCAGCCTCCCTTTAGATGCCTGCCATTGTTTTCTACTGGGGAGCACAGACTGTGCCTCAAAATGCACCAGTTTCCAGATCCCACAGAGAAGCTTGAGTCTGTTTAGCGTGCAGTAGCTTGGAGGATTTTTACAATCCCCACTTGAAAACATTTCTGCCTTTGAATTGGAAGTTCAGAATCTTCACGACTAAAAATGCAGAGGATAGAGTAGGCATTGTTGGGCTGCACTTGCATCTCTCCTCTGCTCTGCATTTCCCTTGGCTGCTGAAAGTAGGGTCATGGAGAGGATACCATAAGCAGGCAAGCTAGGAGAGCAGCACTCCTCACACGCTCTCTCCCGTGTTCACTGGAAAGGAAAAAGTAAAGAGATGGAAAACATTTGTAAGAGAAATTCATAATTCTGAACTGCCAGATGATGTAATTTGCCTAACACAGGATATGGAATTGTTCCCCTTTCCCCAGTTTGCATTTCTTTTGACCTAACTACAAACTCTTGCCCTTCCCATCCCTAGTCATCTTTCTCTTTGCAGTCACACACCATGGGAAAGGTTGGTCACCCTCACTGTTGTAGCTAATTTGTACTTTCAAAAAACTGTTTTTTTTTCTATAAGAGTGAGTTCCACTGTTTTATCCTATTCTATGTGCTGTCCAATATTAAGTAATTTAACCTCCAACTTTCCAGTGTTTCTTCTTGTTGGTAAAGTATTTGCAACATTGTTTAGATTTCAGATTCCCTGAATAAAATGACATAGTTAGCACAGATCGCATATCATTTTTTAAATCTTTTTTCATTTTACATCCCAACCCAGTTCCCCTTTTTTCTCCTTCTCTCCCCCACCTCACCTTCGTCCATCATTCACCTGCAACAAGGCTGAGCAAGGTATACAACCATAGGAAGTTGACTCCAAAAAACAAGTTCATGCATTGGGGATAACTCCTGATCCCACTGCCAGAGGCCCCCCAAACAGATCAAGCCACACAACTGTCACCCACATTCAAAGGACCTGGTTCAGTCCTATGCAGTCTCCCCAGCTATCAGTCCAGGGTCCTTGAGCTCCCACAACTTGGGCCAGCTGTCTCTGTGGTTAGTTCAGTTGAAGAGAGGGAGAAGGGATCATATGAGCAATGGAAGTCATTCTTAAATGACATATGCCTTCTGCTCCCATGTAGCCCCTTCTAGAAAGGTACATAAGAGAATAAGAGTGTTACACCTCAGAGAAGCAAGATAGAGAGGAAATCTGAACTGCATTTCCATATTTATGAGAAATAATTTTTATGAATAATTTTTATATTCACCCCATTCTAAGTCATTATTTTCTGCTCATGCACAAGTGATTTACTTTGTTTCGTTGGCACCAACACACATCAATCCTGAGAAGCTGTTGTGTTCCTCATTATCCGCTTTCATCATCATTTGGCATATACTCAGAGCTACATCCTCATAATCTAAGCATTCCCTCCCAGCGAGAACAGGGGTTTGGAAAACTCAGAAAGCTGCCAGACTCAAGAAGTAGATAAATCCCAGAAGTCTGAGGAATCCCAGAAGCTCACAGGATTCACTAAGTATCTTCTCCCAAGGCTAATTTAGCAAGAAAAAAAATATTCAAGAGGAGATGGCACTAGTGACTACTTGAGAACCCTCATGTTGTAAGATCTTTTAAGATAAACTGCCTGGGAGCCTCCAAGAAGCCTACAAATGACCCCAGTAAACTCTCTGATTCACCAAGTTCAACATAGATAAAGTCATTTAATGGTCTAATGTTGGTACCCCTCCATCTGGGATAAATACACATTGATTGAGACCACAAAATGCATCTTTCAGAGTTTTATACCTGCAAAATCACAAAACAGGAGCAAGAAGGATGAGGCCACATATTCTCATTCCATTTTTCTATCTGCCCTATCTTTAAATTATATGATTTCTATTTTAAAAATAAGCAGAAAGTATTAGTTTTTGAGTAAACCAGAGAGCTGAGGAAATCATATTGAAAAAAAATTACTCTTCAAAAACTTACCTATAATAAACTGTAATGAAGTGTTTTGAAGTAATAGACAATTTTTATAACTACAGTCCACAAGTTCTGCTCCTAGAAAAACAAGCTACATTAATTTCTTCCTTACCAAACCTACAGGATGAAGGAAAGGACTCAGAAGGAGGGGTGTATAGAGGAAGTCAGATGGGAAGGATGAATGCATAGTGCACTCACGGGGCATAGTCATAATGCGGGTTTTAATTTATTAAAAATATTAAGAAAAAAGGAAATATTGTGAGATTTATGAAAAGGAAAAATAACAGGCAAATCTAAGAAATTACATAAGATTATAGGCATCATAAAGGCTTCCTTTGATGGTGTTTTAATGATCTATGAGAAATATATTGGATAAGACCAGCTCATCTCCTGTTGTTGGTTAGAGTGACCCTGAAATGCCCTGAGACTGCAACAGAACTAGGCAGTGGGGCTTAGGTGGTAGAGCCTGAGAGGCGTTCTATCACTCAGGCTGTGCTCTTGGAGGAATTATGGAAACCTCTTTTGCAGAGAAATCATTAGAATGTGGGATTGACCTGGGTGACAGGGATGATCCCTTTAAGAAATTCTGTTCCCCGCTCCATAGGTTGCCTTCCCATCAGGACACTGGAATTATTAGAAACCAAGAGACTTGTAAGAAAGAGTCTACCAGGGGGACATTGCCCTGGGCAGGACCAATGTGGGAGTAGAGGAAGACTGAGGCATGGGGCAAGGGTAGGGCACAATCCCAGCTCTTATACTCCTCCCATTCCCCTTGATGGTGTCCTTTCTCCATACTAATAGTGTTTATAGCTTTATCCTTTGTCTCTGTGGCTGGTGTTTTCTGTTCCCCTCAGTCTGTAACCTCTCTGAAGATCTGTGTCCAGGATTCTGGGACCTCTGTTTTCATCTTAGGTTGAGACACTGGCCAACTTCTCACACATCTGTAACTTTAACTCAGCGACAATCGAGAACTCGGCTATTTTTGCTCTGGGTATCTCCTAGCTTAGATCTCCAGCTGTTATCTCCATAACCATCCCAGAAAGTCGGTTGGAGGAACATAGGTTGATAAGGAAGATGAAGGTAGCCCACTTGAGAAAAATAAGAAGACCACTGGGGCTAGTATCTAAACAGAACCAATGGGACGAGGGGAGGATCCGTACTTAGGCCTCTCACATGCTGGAGGGTAACTTTCCTCTTCTCTGATCTTTGGTCTTCTGTCTTTCCTGGTTGTTCAAGTCTTAGTCTTAGGCACGAGCTCAGCACTTCCCCAGATAATCCCCAGTAACCATGCAGTCCTTCTCTCTGCAACTGTCCCTTCATTTTCCTGTTTGAGTAGGTCATCTTTACAAATGCTTGTTCCCTCGAGAGAACTTGGAGGTACTCTTAGTTAACTACCCCTCAGATAAGATCCAATAGCATTCCTTCTCTCTCAAGACATTTACTCATTTTTATACTTATTGATGTACTCTTTACTCTAATTCCAAGATACCAATAGGGCAACTGATTTTTAGAGTTTGAGCTCTAAAATTGTAAGCCAAAAGAAGAAGCCTTTCATTTCAACAGTTCACTTTCAGTGTGTGTGTGTGTGTGTGTGTGTGTGTGTGTGTGTGTGTGTGTGTGTGTGTTTTAGCACATGACCAATGGCCTGACATTCTGACATTTTGTCTTTGGCACATATTATGATTCATGCTTCATGCCTCTGATAGATGAGAAGACCTATCTATATTTATCTTCCATGATTATTTTCATGAAAGTTTCACTGGTGTTTTATGAAGTTCAGCGTAATATACAGAATGAGAAATCCATAGGTCTCTTACCATGTAATAAACTCCTGCTTCAAAAAATTAAACAAAATCAAAATCAAACAATTGTATTACTTAAATCATCACCATCACTATCATCACTTTCAAAAACATGAATCATAGTCACCACCATAATACCATCAGCATCATCACTGAGGTCATTATTATCATCACCACCAATCACTACCTTCACTACCACCATCGTTGTAATCATCAGAAATAACATCACTATTATTATCCTCATTAATCACCAATTACAACTATCCCCCATCATCATCACCACCACCAACACCACCATCTTTCAATTACTATACAATTCTATCAAGCATACCAGTGTCCTACTACTATATTCTTAAATGCATTTTAAGTTGATAAAATTTCTCAAAGCAGATAATAAATCATCCTGATGTAAATTAAATTAATAAGATCTCTAAAGAAATTGAATGCTTCTAGTCTAATTCTGAATAGCTTCAGATACTATGTGCAAGCTGACAGTTCAGAATGTTTCTGCAGGGGGTCACTGAAAAAAAATTTCACTTGGAAGATCGTCTTCCAACTCATCCTAATGGCATTATTTTTGGTGTATACCTCCCTGAGGTATCTGGCACAGGGCACTGCACATATTGGGCACCTGGAAAGTGTCTGCGACCAGGGAACAGAGGGAGACAATCTGCAGCTACAGGCCAAGAATGCATATTCATGACTTTGTTTTTGAAAGTATTCTAAATGTGGAATATAATTTACACTAATAAACTTTGACTCATTCTTCACGGGAACCCCTGCTGTTCTAATCAAGAAAGCCAACATTAAAAGGAAAAACAGTCTAGGTATATCTATGCTGGTATAAAATCTATCCCCTAGGATTTCCTCTGTCATTTAATCTAATTATACCCTATAGTCTTATGATCACATAAAAAGTTTCCTAATGAAAAGAAGAACATAACCTGCATCTTTTTATTACTTTTCAAAAAAATATAAGCATGAGAGACAGGTTAAGGAAAACTGAGATGTCTGATCCGGGTCCTGAGCTATGTAACACTTATCTGATAATTGCAATTAATTCTGTATTTTTGTCTTTAACATATCCATTCAATTCACACCATTCTCATCACAATAATTTTTATTACATTAAGAAATGACCAATTACAAATTTACTTTTAAAACAACTATGATTTCTCCTTTGAGGCAAATGAGCCTGAGGATGTATTTTTTTTCAGTAAGCCCAAGCCTGAAATAGAATCTAGAAAATGTAAATTGCAAATATTGCGATTTTGTCTTATGGATACAGTCATTAGTTTATTGAATTAATAAATCTTCCACTTTGCCCAATGATATTTACTTAGAACTTAAAGCAGTTCCAAAATTACAACAAAATCTCTCAGTCTATTATAGACCCTGTCTTTATATGATGGAGTATATGAACATAGTTTGTTCAAATACAAAGAGATAAATATTATAGTTGTGGGTTTCAAATATGCAAAGAAAATTCATATATTTACTCCATTTCAACAAATTCGTCAAAAAAAAAACAATAAATAACCTTAAGATGGAACAAAGGAACAAGTTTCATAAAGGTTCTCTAAAGTTCTTTCCATGCTAAACATTTTCAAAACAGGTAGACCATAATGGTTGGAAGATGGATTGTGAAGTAAAAAGGAATGCAAGGACCTTTAATAATGAATAAGTACAGCTGCAAATAGAAAAATAGATAGATAGATACATAGATAGATAGATAGATGATAGATAGAGACATAGATAGATAGATAGATAGATAGATACATACATACATACATACATAGATTGATGTCAGAGAGTAGATAGATGGGTGGATGAATAGCAGATAGAAAGATGATAGGTAGATAGATAGAGAGATAGATAGTAGATAGATAGATGACATATAAAGTCAATGACTTGATTTTCTTATCAAACAGTTCTACCAAAACTTAATTGATATTAATATTGGAAAATTAATATGGATATTTAAAGACAACAATGCTGTAATTCAGATAAGTTAACTCACAAAGCAATAAAAGTACAAAATAAATTTGCTTAACTCTACATTTCCCTCTGAGCCCTGGACACCAGATATGGTGACATTATGAGTCAGAAAAATGTTTTCCTCAAATGATAACAATGCAGGAATTTGTTGAAAATGTCTTTAAAATAATAATGTGTGAAAATAATCAAACTACCAAGCAGGGCTATAGTATTTTCAGAAAGTCTTATGCTAGCTTTTTCTCTACTGAAGTGTCTGTGGTCAAAATGTTTCTTCTTCAAAACATCCTCACTATATATTATTTTTCAAAAGCATCTTGGAATTTTTTCTACTCCTGTATCTCTTTGTATAAAATTTAGTCCAAAAATCCCTGTTGCTTCACTCTGGATGACTGGGAATAGATGTAAGCTGCCTTCTCATTGCTTTATTCGTTCATAGAAACAGGTAAAATGTGTTGAATCTATTTTTTTTTGTTTTTTTGAGACAGGGTTTCTCTGTGGCTTTGGAGCCTTTCCTGGAACTAGCTCTTGTAGACCAGGCTGGTCTCGAACTCACAAAGATCCGCCTGCCTCTGCCTCCCAAGTGCTGGGATTAAAGGCGTGCGCCACCACCGCCCGGCTGATGAGGTGAATCTTAAAGATGCTCTCCAATATTTCTCAATTTATATATTTATACATGATTTATACTGTATACACCTATGCATACATATATATGCATCTTGTGGGGCCTATAACTGTGGAACACTGATGATATATGCTATCCATAGCAAGGTACATATATATGTATACATACTTAATCAATTTCACAGAAAATATGTGAAACAAATTCTCTATGAGAAAACTTACTTTTCTTGTCATTCTTCCCGAAGTAACAGAGTGTAAGAATTATTTACATAATATTTACATTGTATTAGATAATATAAATGAATGGAGCCTGGATAATTTATATGTAAATCCCATAATATATTATTTAATAAGCCCATCATCTGCATACTTGAGCTTTTATAGATTTTAGTCTCAGCAAAGTTCTGACAAACAGTTCCCTGTAGAAATAGAGGAACATCTTCCTATAAAAATCAAATATACATTCTCAGATGCCCAGAGACACACTGAGTACTTACTAGAAAGGGTGAAGCTATGTTTAGAGTTCAGAATTAGTTTTCTTCTGATAAAGAAAAGGTCTGTGAAGGTGGGTGCTAGTGATGTTTCCTCTTCTCTCTAAAGATGTTGACTCGCAACCATGATTTCCAGTTTAGATGTGTACTATTCCAGGCTAGGCCATCTCTTCCTTCAGAAAACAGGGTCACTAACTCAGTAAGAACGTACATAAATAAAGCTTACATTTTCTCTTTGAAAAGAAACTTTTACCTAACCTGTTATTTTAGACTGTTAATGAGGTTTTTTTGAGTTAGTGGATTAATACATTATGTTCCTCACAGAGTTCTCATGGCGAGAATTTAGTAAGTGATTGAAAATATTTATAAACAGTGTCAAAGATAACATTATCGCTTTAAAAATACTTTTCTCCTTAAAGCTCTATATATCATGAACTAGCACTGAGGTTTAGGGGCCACTTAGCATTTTACTAGCTGTATTGAAGGATTTGAAAAAGACAAATCAAAACAGAAAGTATTTTAAATGAATGTGAAATAAATATATTTGTAAGCACATATAGACACATATCCATATATATTATTATCCTACATATATCCTACACACACACACACATATATATATATATACATATATATATATATCCTACATTTCCTCATTTCCTGCTTCCTTTGAAGATAGGATGGCTTTGCTTGACAAAACCAATATAGCTATTATAATGTATATTCTGGGTGTTTTTGAGGCTTGACTACAGACTTCGTCAAGACTTACTAAAATGCTCATTTTGAAGAAAGTCAAGTGGCACTCACCTTGTTGTTTTGATTGGTGGTCTCATATTAGATACTATCCCGAAGTGAGGGAGCCTGAGATATAATGGACCAAGGGGAGCAAACAAGAGAAAGTCTGTGAGAATGGGGAGAGACTGGACCAGTTGGGAGAAAGAGATAGACCTCACCAGTGAAAGAGAGAAAGAGAGGAAGGAGAAAAGGAGGGAGAAGAAAGGGAAGGGGCAGGAAGACAAAAAAAGGTTTGACCAGTGAGTTCTGTCTGTTACAGTTTGTCTGAAACATGTGAACTACACCATTGTGTTGATTATTCCAGTGTCAAGATCATGTGGAGAATGGCAAATGCAAACCATAGCCAGGCTGGGAAGCAGGAATCACTCCAGACTTTGAAGCCATTAAGAAGAAACTCGGGTCTCATAAGCCAGAAATAAGTTACAATTGTTAAGTCTTCCCCAAATTCCTGGAGCACAGAAATGGCTGTGAGCCTATATAAAACTGTAGGTGTTTTATGCATGGAATCTGGGAGTCACTATGACCAAGCAGTAGGAAACAGAAACAAAACTTAAGTAAGGAAGTGTGTTACTAAGTCATATGAAGCTATGGTATCAATGCCCTGGCTTCAACGTTAGGCATTACCCTTCTCCTTAGAAACCAGTGGAGAGCATGTTTATAGTCCACAGACAGTAGGTGAGCAAACTAAATTTTGAAAGTGATTACGTGAGGCTAACGCCATTCACGTTTATTCTATGAGAATCATCAAACTAGACGTCAAGTCGAAAACAGAAGGGGTGGCTGGAATATCATGTTTACAATAGAGTACTTGGATTTTGTTTTTCATAACTACAATCAAACACCCAACCGAAGTAATTCAAAAGAGGAAGGGCTTCCTCTTAATCATGGTTTTAATCCATCACAGCAAGAAGGGTAATTTGCAGTACAGCAGATCCTACCACAGTGGAGAGGAAGTAGAGGCAGGGAACGCCTGTGTAAGCAAACTTTCCCCTTTCCCTCCACAAATCCATCTCAGATCCTGCTTTAGCAGCTAGTGCCACTTGCACTATGGGAATTCTCCCCTTAATCGATCCTCCCTGGAAGTGCCCTAAGGCACACACCTAGAAGTGGGTGTACTATCTTTCAGGAACCTCTTAGTTAGTCCTGTCAAGTTGGGAATCTAGACTAATCACACAGAATAAAAACGACACATAAATAAATAATAAAATTCAAAGTTCAAAAATTTAAATAAAACCCTCAAAACATTTTTTTCAGGGCTTGTAACCCTTTTAACACATTGATCATAAATACACTACTGGGCTGATATATGTTGTTCAATGATTAAAAGTGCTTGACCAGCCTGCTTGGTATCTATATTCAAACATGATATTACACACACACACACACACACACACACACACACACACACACACGATGATTGATATTGGAAAAGCTAAAATATGACACAATGATCAGAACCTATTAAAACAGTATCTTTTTAATGTTTAGACCTAGAAATTATAGGCAATTATTTTCATACATGAGATTGGGTCTATATTCTTAAAGCACATTCAGGTTATTTGTATTCTTGTTCATCTAAGTTTAAATCACTAATTGCTGTAACAACATTGGCACAACATGGCAGCCAGTACATTCCCAAATAAAGGGCAATTTGAATTAACTCTAAGTATTTTTGTCACTTCAAAATCATCTGAAAATTCAGTTTTAGCAACAAGAGAAGAAATGAAAAAAACAATTTTTAAAACTGAAATTTGCTGTTATTACCTTTTTAGCCACCGATCATGGGATCTTCATGAGAGCTACACACATACTGGGAACAGCTCCGTCTCTGAAGTTGACCCCGAAAGTCAGAAATAGCTTTGGGGGAGACTGAGTGAGAGAGGAAGCAAAGGGTTTCTAGGGAGAAAGATGCGGAGGGAGGGAAGGAGAAGGAAGAAAAGCAGGAGGAAGAGGGGGAAGGGTCAGCAGGAGGAGTCAAGGGACTGAGAAGAAGAGGAGGAGGAGAAACAGGAAGGAGACTTGGAAAAGGGGGGAGAAAGAAAGAGGGGGAAAGAAGTAGGGGGGAAGAAAGGGTTAAACAGAAAAGAGAAGGAGGGGAAGAAATGAGGGGGAGGAGGGGAAGGGAAAAAGACAGAGGGTAAAGAGGGGAAAGCAGACTGGGAGAAAAATGAGGAGGAAAATTAGGAAAAAGACCTGGATAACAAGAGAGATTGAACAGAAGTGGAGGGGGATGAGAGGAGAAACAGAAGGAGAGGGGTCTGCAGAGTGGAGCTTTCTTCATTTACCTTTCTCAGTGTCTGCTTTGCGGATACTTCCCAAGGGCACTGAAGTGCCACTGAACTAGTTCCTGATCCTCACTCGTGGCAGTAACTTAACTGCGAACCTTAGGCACAGAACAGTCACCCGTACTATTATTAATGTCAGTGAGGTGAAGAGCGAGAACGTTTATGAAGGTCAGCATTCAGAAGGTTATGTTCTCCCGTACTGCAGTCAGACCCAGAAGGTAGAAGAGAGGGTAGCAAGGAGAATTACATGCAGCTATCATTACAAGTGACTCACACATTTTCTCACACACATTCACAAACACAACACTTACACACCCTCAACACACTCTCATACACTCACGCTCACAAACATACAACTTTCACACATATTCACAAAAACACACATGCACATACATACACACATACGTGATTGGGCAATTATTGAGTCCTGTGGTCTTTTCTTTGCTTAGAATCTTAGTTACTATGTCTGTTCCAGTTTTTTTTAAAATCTGACTCATTTAACCACTACATACATATTGATTAATTTCCTTGTTTTAAGTACAAGACTCAATCTTGTTTTTATAACTACAAGACCCAAATCTCAGTTTCTAGAATATTGTTTGTAATCAGAAGTAAAAACAAGTAGGAAACTGAAAATTTCTGCAAGAATAAAGTATATTTTCTTCTCCAATGCATTCCTCATTCCTGGTCTCCTATTTCTATCTTCTATCCAACTGCTTTTTATACTGGAAAATGATCAGCGTTCCTTCTGGCTCTGTTGTCTCCTTTGGAGGGATTTGGGATTTTTTGTTTCATTAAACATGGTAGCACAGATTGGGATGGGAGCCCAACTTTTCTGTCATACCGCAGAATAACCTTGATCACAAAGTTCCATGCATGGGGCATGGAACACTGGCGCGAGCACTGCCATCCTGCTAAGTGTCTAAATATAACCTTGCAGGGAGTAAGCAGTCCTTCTATTAGCATGCATCCTTAAAGAGAAATAAAACCTTTCCCACTGTTAAATCAGGGCTTCATAAGGGAAATTTAATTAATTGATTCACTGAGCCTGTTCTTCTTAAGAAAGGAAGATGCAATCATTGCTTAGTACAAGGGAAAAAAATCAAAATGACCTTTGGGGAGAATAAGAAAAGCAAGAAAATATTTTATTTCTGTAACCATGCTTCTTCTAATTCATTCACTTCAATAACTGTCTCTCTTAAAATAGATACTTTGATGTTCAACTTTGTAAATATAATGACAGATGATCTTTCTTCCAATATTTCAAACAAAGACCCTGTGTCCTCTAGAGGGGTGTGCTAAATTATAACATCTTGGCACATTTTGAGGCAGGAAAATCCTAGCAAAGAGTTCATTTCTGAAGCATAGAAGTATAAATTGGGCAAATATCTGATTAATATTTGAAGCACAACATTATGCCATCCAGAACTGGCAGCGTGGCAGCCCACACTTTCATCAATACTACTGGAACACAATACATCTCATTTTGTCTTTGCTGTATTTTAAGGTCTGTATGAAAATGGAAGCTATTTGTAGATTTAACAATAAGCCCTTTAGTTTGTGAGAAGGAGTCACATGGCTAAACTCCCCTCCTCTGGTCATCCTCTTTTCTTTCGATGACTGTTGACAATACAGTGTTTACAGTTCCTTAATCCAGTTCACAGAGCCAGGCTTCTGCTCTGAAGAGGCGCTTTTGTGAAGGGATCTATAAAGACAATTACAGTAGTTTGCAAATGTGTAATTTTCAGTCTGGTCACAAGATATTAGCTAACTATGGAAATGGTAATTACACCTTTTGAGGGAGAAATAAATAATCTTGAATTCAGCTTGTAAATACTCGTGTTTAATGAGACATTGCCCAAATTAAGTCAACACTCCGAAGACCTGCACAGAGCTATAAAAGGAGAAAAATCTCAGATCTGGGAAGAGTACAAGGACGAACAAACAAAGAAAAGACTACAAGACTCAAAGTTGCTAATGCTCCTAGTGCTTCTGAAAGTTGCCGTTGTGGATGACTTGAATTAGTTTTAATTTTCAAAGTTGTAAGTGTGGGTACATGTTAATCTGGTAAGCACAGCACGGCTGGTGAAGCTACCTATCAGCCCCAAGTTTAAGCTAAATTTACCTATCAAATAAATTTGTTATTTAAACAGGGTAATGACGATACAGCTTGAAATGAGTAGATGCAAAACAGCGTTTTCTAATCCTTATTTCCAGGTCCAATATCTGCAGAGTCTTTCTCACTTAAATCGCTTTTTAAAAGTTTATTTATTTACTTTTTAAAACCATGAAAATTTTGCATACCTATCTCAATTCTCACTCCCTCGCCTTCTCCAG
>JAQHUG010000050.1:2892382-2904960 GCA_028555095.1 Dicrostonyx torquatus
GATACCTTTATAATATATATAGTGGTTTACCTTAGCAGCCCATACAATGAAATACTTTTCTGTACTTGCTCATTTACAGTTAAAAAATTCAAAGAAAACACAATAATGTACATGATCCAGACCTTCTGTGTATATTCCATCTTTACACAGCTTGTTTTTACCCTATTATTTTTTGATATTATTTTAATATTTACTCCTTTGATCTCTGACTGTCTGTACTCTTTAAAGACTACCCTTTTTTAAAAAAAAATTTACTTATTTTCCAACTCTCTATACTCTTTTTATTCTCTCTTACAAACCTACATACATTTATCCAACACTGTGACCCATTTAGAGGTCTTTTATGTCTGAATCTGTCCTTCTGTAATTATTTACTGTCCAGGAGTGCTTTTTAAAATGCTAAGCACTTTTTAAAAACTTAACTTGTGCCATTAGTAGGGTATTTACAGTACTTCCTGCTTGTTCTGCACAGTTTAAAACTTAATCTGCACTATTACTAGTATATATATGGTACTTCTGCTCTCTCTGCAGTCCAGCATAGCCGATTGAGACTCTGATCCATGCACACCACCCCTGTTTCAGGCACAAAGCTGGTCCACATCACCATCAAGCAAGTTGCAGCATGCTGCCCACAATCTCCATCCCAAAAGGGCCAGAGGTTGCACGGGCAGCACAGCCCAGAAATCCGACATTTCAAAACTGCCACTTTTTTTTTTCTGCTGCAGTTGAGTCAGGAAAAGCTCTCTTAAAGTAGCTGTGGCACAACACCAGGAAACAGCAAGAAGCTGGGTTAAACTGTGTAGGTTTTTTTTTTTTGTCTAGAATTTCTTTTTAAGCCCTCTCAAGTTTTATGTGGATTTAGTTGGCCATATAGGTGCCAATTGTTTCAAGGAACCACATTTTCATCCCAACCACCCAAAACCAAAATAACTCCCCAGAAACTGTATTATTTAAAACACTGCTTTGCCCATTAGTTCTAACTTCTTGTTGGCTAACTCTTACATCTGAATTTAATCCATCTCCATTAATCTGTGTATTACCACGAGGTTGTGGCCTACCAGCAAAGTTTCAGCATGTCTCTGGTGGCTGATTCATGGAGTCTCTCTTTCTGCCTTCCTTCTCCCAGCATCCAGTTCCATCTTCCCCACCTACCTGAGTTCTGCCTTATCAATGAGCCACGGCAGTTTCTTTATTCTTTAATAGTATCCCACAGCTTTCCCTCTCCAAATAAATATACCCAGATTTTATGGAGGACTGAATAAAATGAAGGGACTAGGCAGAATCTTCCCTCCCTCTTGCTACTCCTGCCTTCATTTCCCTTTTACTCTTTTCTCTCCTCCCTCCTCTTCTCTTCCTTTCTCTTCTGTCCTGTCCTCTAGTCTACCTCCCCCCATACTTCTGACACCAGATATAATGTGGCATCCTGACCAACAATCCTATCATGGTGCTGTCCTGCCATGATGGACTGTGTGTCTTCGAACTGTAAGCCCACATAGAGACCTGTCCTCCCTTTAATTTCTTCCTGTTGGATATTTGATCATAGGAAAAAAAGAAAGAAATGAAAAGTAAAAAAACAGTAACCCAATATTGGGAAGGGTTTGGAAGAAGTTATTACTGTGTAATAGATGAAGATTGTAGGCTACCCAAGAAACTATGGACAACTTGTAAATTATAAATGGTATGAATAGGTGCTTATCTAAAAGGCAAACATTCATGGTTTTTTTTTTAGCTCTATCTGGTGAACAAGAGCCTTGTAGCATCTGAAGCACAGCTCAAAAAGTCATAAATGTTCTTACTAAACCACCTCCAATTATTTGAACTAGGACACTAAGAAATTCACAGTATCTGTCACCCCAAATTGGCTGTTCCAAGAGTGAGTTTTTGATGGATCATCCACTAATGGTCTAAGATCAGATTTAAAATTGATGCATATATTTTACTTTAATAGTCTAAAAACATAATTGTCTTTAATATATTCATGAAATATTATTAAATACTTAAACCATTTTATTAAGCTATCATGAAGCAAGTGATACATTAAGTGATAGATACCACTTTTTTCTCCAAATATTTGAGCACTGCTAGTGTAAGTCGAGTTATTTATATTTTTTCTTATAAGAAATCCTCATTATGAAAAGAAGTATGAATTATACAAGTGATGAAATAAAATTATAAAAACTTAGCATCTACTGTAATTACAATGCACACTAATTGCAGTGCAAAAATAATGAATATAAAGATCATTAAGCCAATCACGTACTTACAGTATAATAGAAATGTTAAAGTTTTGCAGGAGAAATTATGTAAATGCAAAGAGCTAATATCTTTCATTTGCTCCACTGGTTTAAATGGCTTCAAGAGAATTCAATGTGACCCATAAGGCTTCTCACCAGCTTGCAGTTCCTGTCAGTGATAAAGGCAAAAGTTCTGTTAGATCTAACCCTGTGGGGAGAGGAAGCCATGTGCAATCTATGTCATTGGCATTAACCTAACCACATTCATAAACATAGGGATTATAAAAGTATTTAACTAATTTAAAATCAATACTAAATCTTTTTATAAATGAATCAATTTTTATTATTTTTGAGAGGATTAGAGTTTATCTGATTTTACAATGTTAAAAGATGAAGCTTATGTAAGAAAGGAAGTCTAAAGTCAAAAGGAAAATTCTCTAAAATATGGCAATATTAGAATTTTAATTTGCATATTTCTCTTTAAAAAATCAACTAATTTTTCTGAATTTGGGATTCCTCATGTGTCAAGCAGCTATAATTATGTATGTAGAGGATCAGACACATATAAATGATTGCTAATTATTGTTGAAAATTAGAGTTGGATCTACATAAAATTGACAACATATACATAAATACACAGGCAGTTCTTGTATTATCTATCTTATTGGTTTTATATTACTGAATAATTTTAGGCACTGGAAAGTAAGATTTTAACTTTCAAAAACTTTCATAATTCCCAGAAAATATGACAGTATTAATTTGTTAAATAAATCCTAACAAGGTCTTTATCAAGATAAGTTTCATCATAATATGTCAGATAATTAATAATTACCCATGCTATTAAAAATTAGTGAACAGATATGTATGTCCTGTGGAAATGGATGACCATTTTCTGTCTCTGAATATCCAGCAGGAAAAATAACTGTTAGTAAACTGTTTTGATTAATTTTTCTTAAGTAACAGAGAACTGAAGACCTTAAAGTCAATGCTTTGCTAAAATAATAAAAGTTACATGCTTATTTATCTTTTCCTTTACCAACTCAAGAAAAAAACTTTGTTCACCTTTTTAATGAATACCAAACTCATACCTCTATAATTCCATTGTTTAGAAATGATTTTTGTTGATAAATAATTTGAACTTTAATGTTCTGTAACTTGGTTACAAATCCTCTCTATTAGATTATGTGGAGTCTTCTGTGTAAAAGATATTACTAGGTATCCATCTAAAAGGAAAATAATATTTATAATCACTTCTACATTTCTGAATTTTAGCTTAGTCTATCTGATTAAGCATCGTTACCTCTATAATCACCAACACTGCATTATCTGTATCACCATCAGCAGAAGCCTTATCACCATTACATGATAATCTCATCAATTATCACCATCATGACTGCCATCTTCATCATGAGCACCATCATTACTATCTACCACAGAATCCCTAACACCACTATCACCATCATCCACAATATCATCCTTACCATCACTCTCCACCATCTCCAACACCATCATCCACATCATTGTCATCACTGTCAACTTCAAACTCATCATCCAATCACTCACAGCATAACCATCATTACCCTCATTGCCACGGTGATCACCAACATTATTATTGCCATCACCATCACAATTGAAACAGATTTTTAGAGTTTTTCATGTTCCAAATCTTTTGGGAAAGTATTTATTTCATTCGGTCTGCACAGAAATTCATGAGATGTTGTTATCATGACCCCCTACGATGAATATGGATTATCTGCTACTAGCTGTTTTGAATCATAACAGCAAAGACTGTAATTTATCAATAGCGTAGATAGTGCTAAAAATCTCATTTAGATGATGTAATCTCGGGTTTGATTTCAGATTTGGATTAAAGCAAAACTTAACCACCATCCTAGCCTTCTGTCCTAGGACTAGTGAAACCCACCATTCCCCAAGTCCTTCTCTGTGCCCAACTATAACTGAAATTCTCCAAACAAGAAGTTCCTGTTACTCCCTTAGGATTAAATAACTTCTAAGTGCCAAGATGGGTTCCTGAGGCCTCAGCTAACAGAATGAAAATGCCAGAATGCAAAGATTTTCTACACTGAATTAACTGAAACGCCATAGGTTTCAAATAATTTTCCAACTTAATTCTTTTTTTGAAATATTCCTTCACTTGTAAAATTGAAAGTAATTGTAGAAATGCCAAAGAAATTTTAATCATTAATAGACTCAGCCCTTTGAAAATCTAAAGCAGGATTAAATGTTAATATTACTAATCTTCTTAAGTAGAAAAAAGTGGCAAAATTTCCCCCCTAAGTCTGTAACTAACTTCATTACCCTTTCATTTAGGTAGCCAAGTTGCATTACCACACAATGTGTTTCCTGTTGATTAAACATATGGCTGGCTTCATTTGTAAACAACCATCACTAAGGTAACATCCTATGGCAAATGCATTGCTGCTCTTCTGGAATGATGTGCTTTGTTTTAAAATTTTCACCTCAGTAGGTTTGTGTTCTCCCTTTATTTTGTGTTATTGCAACCAACATGCACCCATCCACGAATTTACATTCTTGTTGAAAGTAGGATGTTAAAGCCACTTAGGCTGAGAACACTGGCATTAGTTTTGACAAAAAAAATTAGAATGAAAATTACAGAGTCTATTTTTGATGGAAGCAGGTTAAAATTTTAGTGGGGTCTATATATTGGATATGAATTAAAATTTATTTCTAAGGTTGCTTGGTTTGTGTTAAAAGGGAGAAAACACACTAATATAAAAGGTTTTTTACAAATTACATATTTATTTTGAAGCAAGAGAACAATACATTGGACATAAGCAGTCTATAATTACAGTTTTTAATATAATGTGTTCCTATAGCAATGATGAAGGCTATATAAATTGTCAAGCAAATTCTCCTATTATGATGTCGTACACTACTTCAAAGGCAAGGACTCTATTCATATTCATGTCCTTTCATTTACATGAAATATACAAATTACTGAGCTTAGGATATAATCATAGGCTGTAGCTTAGAGATATCCTTGCCTTCTCAAAGGCCATGACTGACATTACACCCCACTTCTCTCTGTTTTCAGTGTTCATACATGATATTCTATGATATGATCCTCCAGAAATGACAGTGGTCACTCAGCTATCATTCCATCAGCTCCTCGTCGAATGATGGAAAAGGCGTTTATCACACTGCAAAAATGTTCTTTGACAATCAAGTTTGTTCTAATGAGCTCGCTTAATAAACACACACTTCAAAAAGTAGCTTATTGAGTTTGAAGGCTTTTTTATATTATCTCCTGCTTTCTAGAGCATATTACGAAGGAGTCCATCTGTCGGATCTGAAGTTCCCTGAGTTCAAGTTGAATGTATAGATGTAGATGTGGGTTGAGTCTCCCTCAGCAAAGGGGAAAACAATGGGATTGAAAAGGGAAGGAAATGATCAGAAAAGGAGGGGTAGGGAATGAGGAAAGAGACTAACCAAACGACTTATGATGAGCTGACCCCAGCTTCTGATGAGCTTCTGTTGAGCTGCCCCCCTTCTGTGGCCAGGACATGTGTGTTAGATGAGTGGGGTGGATCTGTGCAGCTGACCTACTCCATTGGTCTGCCTGATGCTGAAGACACTCAATCCTACCGTAGAAATTATTGATACCTCATCTGCCCTTCTCCTAGGCCTCCAGAACCCTGATTACAAAGGAAAAAAAATGTGTTTATTGTTTTACTACCTACTATCTTTTCATGGCAAAGACCATAAATAGGTGAATCTTCTACAATGGATGCTGAAGGCGGCCCACCCTCGTTTTCTGGGTTGAACTAAAGCCATAAATATTTCTAGTATAGAGACCCCATGGATTCATGACCATCATGTATTATAGATTTTTATGAATATAGTCAGTGAATGACAGATGGACAAAAACAAAATAAAACACTTTTTAAAAATAAAATAGTCCATAAGAAAGGGTACATAATTGTAGAAAGCCCACAGGACTGACTTATTGTGGGTAAAACAATAGAACTTTGGTCTAATTTCAACTTAAATCTCATTAAAACAGGGTCATCAGATGGTATATATCAAGAAACCCTTTAGCAGGGGTTAAAAGAAAGGTTTGAAACAAGGCTTCGTATATCAGCCAACTCCCTCATCATTTTGCTTTCTCTAAAATAATGCTTCTGTAAAACAATGGGAAATTGTGGCATTCCTGAGGAAAAATAATATGCACTAAGAGTGAATAGTAAATTTTATTCTATTCAGACTATGAAAAGTTGTTAGTAATAAAGGCATCAAGTAATAAAGAAAAGCCAAACAAGGAGGTGAAATTGCTTCCATTTGTACAGTAGCTAAGTAGTAACATTTACCTTCTCATTGAAAACACAGGAGATACCACTTCTTAGATACTTTCTTGTTTGACATTTTACGTATACACTTAAAATTAAATATATAATGTAGAAATCACCACTCATATTTTTGAGTTGTGATTATGTCAATGGGTTAATAATTAAAATTAACCAATCAAAATAAGATATAAGAATTTAAATAGAAATACCCAATTTTGCAAACTTTCATTTTTCTAAAAAATTTCTCCTGAAAATATCCTTAGTTTATGTGGGGGGTGGATATATATGGACACAGCAGGTTGGATATCTGAATTAAACATTTCTGTTCTTTTAAATAAATATGCACATTAATAATAATCAAATATTCAATGAAAGTTGCCCCCACACACAATAATAATGATGATTATTCAACTGTAAATGGTAGCAAAATACACACAGACATTAACATTTATGTGTATATACTCAGTTCATATATTGATTGCAATGGGAAGTAAAATGAGACTAATATTTCACATGTCAAATGTACGCTAGACTATAGAATGATGCATCTATACACAATCATTTACATATGGTCAAGTGAGAACATATAATCATAGACTGTGTTCTACCCATGTGAATAGAGGAACTCTGATTTGTAAGATCTTGTTAAAATAACTTCCATAGCCATAGAAAATACTTTTCCAAAATACCCACAGTGTCCTGAAGGAGTGCGTAAATCATCATTATAGTTCAGATTGCCACATTTGATCAAACTGTAAGTCTTTGATCTGGGAATTTAAACACTTTTTTCCTCTATATCTTTCTTAGACATCCTTGATCTATTAACATGATAGAAAATGATCATAGAATAATAAATAATACCCTTTTAAACCATGTCAACCCATTAATCATTTTATCAGTTGCTTTAATCTAGTTAGAGTTGCATTTCTTGTGTATAATTAGAATATGAAATATAGCTGATGCAATTTATAAAATAAGGCATATAAGAATTTGGTCCAATTTTTTTTAAAAGCACCTTTTCATGTATATTGAAAAATATCATTTAAAAGCCTTAATATTGCTATTGGAAATACATGCTTAAGAAAAAATCTTGGATGTGTGCTTTCATTTAAACACAGGGACATTTTTTTCACTCATTCATTAGAAGACAGTAATGGAAGTCAATGAGACATCCAACTTTATCATTGCTAATTATAGAAAACTAAGAAATGAAATGTGTGCTCAAAACACTCAGTGACCCAAATATCTGTATTTAAAATATCCAGAAGGAATCACAAGTTCATTTTAAAAAATAGTTTTCTATATGAAAATGCATTTCAGTAAAGTTTTGATATTTAAAGAAACTAAAAAGATATTATTTTTACCTTTAAAAAATGCAGTTTTCATTTTTCTGCCAAGGTCAATACTTTTCACCATTTTCTGTTGTCTATTCTGTTCCAACTCATCATGCATGATTTATGTATCAAGAAAGAAATCGGTAACTTCAATTTTAAAAATAGAAATGAAAAGTCATGTAACAGAGGAGATAAAGATGGGCCATGCTTTCCTCTATGTCTGATAAAGAGTTCTGTTTATGAAGGAAGACACTTGTTCCTCTGTCCCCAGCCTTAAAAAAATCGAGGGAATTTATTGCTTAAATCTGGAAATAAGGGGCAGAGGATAGCTAACATTTCTAAGACAAATCTGTGTTAAATTTCTCAAGGAAACAGAAGAACTGTCAGGTCGCTTATCAGCCATCACATGAGAAAATTTCGAAGGGTGTCTTGCAATTAAAAAATCCTCTGGAGACATTCCACCCAAGTATCACAAACTCATAGGATCTTTGAATTTTTACTCGTAGCATGGAACTTTCTGAACGTGAGCCACTGGAATGCAGCTCCACACCATTGTTACATTGTTTGAACTGAGAAATATTTATGCATATTTAGTATTTGCTGAAAGAAACATGGGCAGACTAGAAGTCAGTCTTGAGGCCAACATAAGCCATTTTAGGTTGTTTTAGTCCTAATCTGAAAAGAGCTGGAAGGAGTCATGAATATGAAACCATCTCTCCCTCAGCCTCCTCAACACTACCGCTGTAGCCTGACAACATACATACAAGTGAGCATGACGAAGTCTACTTAGAATGTTCTCCAGCTTAAGGAGGACAGATCGAGTAACTGCACAGGTTTACATATGAAGTTTTTATCATGTGAATAAAGGAATGAGCTGTGTTATGACTGGGAAATGTTTCATGGGTTATCATTAAAGTTCAACTAATTACGTTCATTCAGATCAAACTTCAATTTAGGAACAGAGTACATGAAATTACGAAAATATCTCTAATCTACATCCACAGAGGAGAGCTGATGGATGGAGTTGGTTAATTAGAGTGGGAAGTTTGGTCTCTAAAGGGAAGGGCACTGTTGGCGTGTTCATGTAGGCAGCTTACATTGACAAGCACAATTGACATTTTCAGTGTTATGAAAATGGCAGTTATAAACAATTCCTTAGTTAAATTTAAGTAAATTTAAATGAATTGTCTTTTAAAACAGAATTTCAAATATGACTGGCATTTCACAAAATGTTTCATACTTAGAGCTGATGCATAGGAGCAATTGATCTTTGACATGGCTTTGAATGCTTACAATTCATACGTCCCATGAATACATACAACCTCACTGCATCGCCATTGTGACATAAAATTTCTTTGGAACAACTGATCAGTGTGAAGATATATGAGTGATTTTCAGAACTGGTGAGAACCGGCTGTCTGACAATCTTTGTCCTGGCAATGGAACTGTCTAATATATCATCAATGGGTTATTGATTTTTGAGTCATTAAATTTCACTGGAATTTGTTAAACATGAAAACTCTACATATATAATTTTTCATGCTGGGGTACCTTCCTAATTCTTTGGAACTTGAGTCAAACATCAGTCAAGATCATATAATAAAGAAAAGGGGGGAACAGAATCGTTATTAAGAAATGTTTTCCTTTTCTCCTCTTATTTGAGGACTGAGTTTTGAACCTAAGGTATCATGCATACGGAGGATGCTGTGTACCACTGAGATAAATCCTCAGCCCTCTGTCAGTGACCTTGACTCCACAAAATGTCTGTACACATAGTGATTGTAACCCTGTGTATTTTTGCATTCTCTTTATTTTTTGAGAATCCTACAGAAAATATGGTGTATTTTGATCATATCTCCCCATCCCCAGTCTTTCATCCATCTCCTGCCAGACTGCTCTCATACTGCATCCTCTTTTCCAGGGCAGAAGGTAGATTAAGAGTGGTGTGAATTGTTGTCTTCTGGACATAAAATGGCCCCTGCACTCAAGAATCCAAAGAAGCTATATTTGCCTGTTCAAGATTAAGCCAGGCAACATTCCAGCATGGATGAGGCCCACTTTCTTTTGAAGCTGATTCTGTACAAAGAAGGTTTTTTGTGACTTAGAGGGCCCAAATATATTCCTTTAAATGTGCAACAGTTTCCCTAAGTCTCAACATCTCTTAAAAAAAACTTATTCATATATACCATTTTGGCCATTAGAATAAAATAATAAGTATTTCTGTGACATACTTTTTTGTGATATTTACATTTGAGATGCATTGCCCATTATGTGTAGGCTAATATGCAACAAAATTCAAGTAACAGAATTATGATGTCTCACTCTTCTGAGGCATGCTTATACCCAAACATGCATTGAAAATAATAATTTATAAAATAAATTAACATTCTATATTTTACTTATTATTGCTCATGCTATTTTCTGTGTAGACATGATCTGAAGACAAATACTGTTCTATAAGTGCAGATTTAGAAAATAAGCATTGGACACATCAAATGTTAACAGTAGAAAAGACTCAATATGATTCCATAAATAATTTAACTGACATTGAAGATCAAAGAAACTAAAAATACCCTTAAATAACAAAACATAACATGTTCTTCCAATGCTATGCATTTCATACCAGCGATCTCTACAGACATCAACAATGAAGGTGTTTCTAATTGTAAACATTCTTCCTGAACCAGTGATCTCTACAGACATCAACAAGAAACACATTCCTAATTTGGAACATTCTTCCTGAAGATGTTATGTCTGATTCTGCATGAAGGAAAGTTGTAGCTCTAAATGTGGCAGGGAGAACACTAACAGGAACTTCCAGGAAGTGAACATACAGTTCATTGTTATTTAACAAAGCTAAGCTTTTATAGAAAGGAGTTTTCCTAATTGAACTAAGCCTTCCAGCTTTCTGTGTGATACAGAGAAGACCCTCAACTCTGTATAAGTATTGTGGGATTATAATAACCTCTCATGACTTTCACTAGCTGGATTTCTTCTCTAATTACCAAGCTTGATTAAAGACTGGGATAAAACTGGGAAATACTATTTCTTTTCAGGAAAAGGGAAATATTAGTACCAATCATTTTAACTATAGACAATTTGATTAAATACCTCAGTCTAGTTCAGTCCCAATGCTGTTTAAATGAAGGGCTAAAATCTCTCATTTGGTTGTATTTGATTAAGAGCTTACAGTATACTTTTTTGAATCCAGTATTACCACTTGAGTGGTGGGATAAGATATTTGTTTTGAAGATGAAACATTAAGAGTCACTTATGCCCATGTGCCACCAAACATCCTAGTCATCTGAGTGTTTAAGGGTGACAATAACCTGCATAATAAACAACTTGCCAGAAACCTGCTGCCACAATGTCTAAATGGAACTCTAGGTTGTTTCCCAATATACTTAAACTCAATGTGAAATTTCAGTGCAGATGAGTAACCTTATTCCTAAGTACTTCATACAAATTCTAAAGGAAAGGTATTGTCAAATGTCAAAAATGTCTACTTTTGGACTCAAACAATGCTGGTGTGTTGTATGAAGGCTGCTTGTTTTGTTTCCCTGTCACCTGGCAGCTCAGACCCCAAATAATCACATAGAAACTCTATTATTTAATGCTTGGCCCATTATCTCTAACTTCTTATTGGCTAACTCTTACATCTGAATTTAACCCATTTCTGCATATTGCCATATGACCGTGGTTCACCAGCAAGATTCTGACTGATATTCTGACTGATGTCTCTGGCTGGGCTACATGGCTTCTCCCTGACTCTGCCTTCTTTCTCCCAGCATTCAGTTTAGTTTTCCCTGCCTAGCTCTATTCTTTTGCCCTATCAAAGGCCCAAGGCATTTTCTTTATTAACCAATAGTATTTGCAGCATACAGTGGAGAATCTCATATCACCTCCCTTTTACTCTTTAAATAAAAAGGTTTTAACTTTAACATAGAAAAATTACAACAGAAGTTATCAAGCAAGAATTACAGCTACAATATTAATATCTACTTTATCTTTTATCATATCTAAGGAAAACTACAATTGTAACTATTCTTCAACTCCATTAAAGACTCCAGAAGGATATAATGTTACCTAAGTGAACAGCAAATGCATTGTAAGCAACTTCCAAAACTCTAAATTTGACAGATACATCTCACTGCCTGGAAAGTCACCCACAGTTCTTCTGCAATGGCACCAATCTGGACTGATAAATCCACTAAACACCTGAGAGAACTTGGGGAGTAATTCCAGACACAAAGTAGCAGTGTTAAGCATGGCTTCTTGGTAGCAGCAATTTTTCGGGTTTGCTCTGTTTGCTAGAGGCAGGTGCATCTCATTTAAGAGAGGCTTCCCAACTTAGCTTTAACTGTGAAAACTTGCAGCTCTTTTAAGAGGCCCTGCCACCAAACACTTAAATGGTGTTTATGAATTGCTGACAGCATGCTTCTTGGTGGTGTCAGGGACCTTGCAAACTCCATAGAGTTGTGGTAATAAACTTGGATCCAGCCAGTACCTCTGACATGAACCTAGACTCTTATAAGTCTAAGGAATGGGGTAGATCTAACCATCAAAACCACAGCTTTAATCCTAGCCATTTCATTTAGTAAATTAAAGATTTGTGGTCAGAAAAAGAGAGGTATAGACTAAAGACAGAATCAGCTGAAAAAACCTTTAAATGGTTTACAGAG
>JAQHUG010000050.1:2905389-2922788 GCA_028555095.1 Dicrostonyx torquatus
CCACCCTGAGAAATCTCTCAGGTAGGAGCAGATGGCCCAGATTTCTGAGTTCTACATCCAGAACAACCTCAAGACTGCTGGCTGAGATGATCAAACCTCACAGAGTAGTCTAGTCAGGACTTGGTCATAATTCTAAATTTTCTTTAGGTACCCATAAAATTATCAGCGCCCCCCAATCAGCAGGAAGTAGCGTGGAAAACTACACCCAAATTCCCCCCAAAATATATTATGAATGTTTTACTTTGTTTAGAGTGTTGGTTACAAGTTGTATGGATAATGGTCAGGAAGAAAGTTAAGCAAGAGAAATTTGATTTAGAGTTCTTGTTTGAAAAAAAAATGGGGGAAAGTGTTGTGGGGCAATTGTTTTACCCTGTAAATGTTTGTTTCTTGTGTTTGTTTAATAAAATGGTGATTGGCCAGTAGATCGGCAGGAAGTATAGGCAGGCAAAAGGCAGGATGTAGAGGCAGAGCAAGGAGAACTGAAGAATCCTGGGAAGAGGAAAGATTCAGTCTGCAGTAGTCATCCAGACACAAAGGAAGCAAGATGTGACTGCCTTGCCAAAAAAGGTACCACGCCATGTTGCTAACACAAAAAAAGAATAATGGGTTAATATAAGTTATAAGAGTTAATAAGAAGCCTGAGCTAATAGGCCAATTGGTTTATAATTAATGTAGACCTCTGTGTGTTTCTTTGGGACTGAATGGCTGAGATACCGGGTGGGACAGAAATCTCATTTAATACTGGTGTTTGAGTAGGTATTTAATATCACTTATGTCTGATTCTACATTAGAAAAAATAGATTTGAGATGCAGGATTAATGGTTCCTGAAGACAAAGACAGCTTCATTTGTGGACCCACAGATGAACACTGGGCACAGCAAAAGCATGATCGAGAAGTATATTTGTATCTTTTAGAACATAAGCCTCATCTTGCAGTATGAAATTTGATTATTCACTTTGAGCTAGTCGACTTTCAAATCAGTCTGTCCTATACTAAAACTCTTTATTAGGACTACAAAGATAGACTTAAGTGAACTACCAACATGTCTAAAGGTTTAAATTAAAGCTCTATAACCCATGTTGTGAAAGAAGTTATCTTATGGCCCATGTGAGGGTACCTGCACAAGCAAGTGCACACACACACACACACACACACACATCATATAATTAAATAAAAGTTCCATTTAAAAGTCCTTTATATTTCTACTTAGGTGGTTTGGAAAAGCCAAGAACTAATGTGCAGGAGTCACATGTGGGATATTTATGACAAGCATCCTCATTTCTTCTATTTCCCAACCTGTCAATGCTTTCCAAACTAGGCACTTTGAAAAGGTCTCCACAATTCCCATGCATAAGATCTTAGAATTGTTCTCTCCTGACCTCGACCTACAAAATCTTACCCACACCACTGATCAAAACAGAGATGTTCATTTCCATAGGAGTAATATTAACACCAGCTAATTCCCACATCTGCTCCAGTCCTTCCCTGATCAGAATGGCATCCAACAAAAACATGCTACATTCCCTCTTCCAATACGAAGGAAAAATTTTAGACAGTATGTTAAGTTTTTGTTGTTTAAATCTTAAAATGGCCAGTGTGTATCATTCAGTAGTTGGAAGCTACAGATTACAACCTCTCTGTGATGGAATTACCTAAAAGATTGACTCTCATTTTCCTATGTTCCTCTTTAAAATAGAAACCGGGAAACATTGGGATCCATTAGGTTTGGAGATTGTATAGGGTTAAAATGCATTCGTTAACTTGATAGCTGTTCTTTCTGCTCTATAGGGGAAACATGTAGAGGTCTATTGTGCTGGTGGGCAACATGTAGATGGGAGACACTGAAATGTGACGAAATTCCTTCTGCTATTTTAAATGCATGGGCAGTGCAGCAGGACATAGAAATGCTTGTGTTAGGCAGTTTCATCATCACTGCACTCCTATAACAAAAGTGACCTATAGCAAAATGACTCGAAAGACTATTTTCTCTGAAGGAAATTTCCTCATAAAAATTCAATACAGTTTTAACTACAATATTACAAGGATTCAAATTTGAATAACCTTGAAATAATATTTTCATACTGATGTTTGAAGTCTGAAAATGTAATATGGTATCTGCCTGGTCAACTTCAACACAAACGTGCCTACACACACCAAAGTGTTTTACTTATTTCTAGAAACTCTATTGGGAGTGATTGTATTGATTTTCCTCTAAGTTGACTTAAGTAGTACAATAATCATTCTAATATGCTATTGAAAATCTAATGTTATCAAGGTAGGGAGACAACATTATTCACTACATTATGTTACAAACAATGTGAAAATGTTCACACTGTACTACAGAAATAATGGCAAATTATGCTTTTCCAAGCCCTACTAAATGACTTTCCATTCAAGAGAGTCCTCAAGGTTAATTTGGAACTGGAATTTTAACGTTAGATATTAAGTCGTTCGACAAGCGGTCAATTGGTTACTTGAGGAGTTTGTTGACACCAGCTATTTTTCAATATTTTAGTATAATCAGCTAAGCTACAACCGAAAGTAAAACAGAGCTGAAAAAGGAAGATGGTTTAAAATTTGCAAGTATCTGCAAGTATTTAAAGGCAAGAACTAGAACAAGAAAAGTTGCTAGATTTGATATAAGCATTTAAAATATAAATGTACATCTTATCCTATCAAATGTTGAACTGCAAAAAATCATGAAAATATGAATAAGAAATAAAAAATCAATTTATATGTAGAAATTTAGTTGTGTTAATTAAAACTTGTCTTATTTCAAAAACGAAGCTCATCTTTCAAAACACAATGGGACGAACAGTCAAATGGAAAGATGTGTTACTGATGACAACCAGCTGACTGCTGCAATCGTCCCTACCAACAGGCAATTTTTCTGAGAAAGTAACTAAAGGGTGTGGAGATTTATCTAGAGATTGTGTTGGAAGCATTTTGGCAGTCCTGTAAAACGGACAACATATTAAGTTCAGCACACCGAGAAGTCACCAGGTCACTGGTGACAGTTACAACTGGAGAGACGGTAGTTATTTTGCCATAGCTTGCCGATGCCATTCATCAACTTATTTTGTGCCTTCCAAATTTCCCACATTTTCAAAAAAAAGGCACTCAACCCAAATTTTACAACAAATATAATCAACTCATATATGTTGAAAGAAACATTATCTTTATTATTTTCAGACAAGATCTCCTGTCCTGAAGGCTGACCATGAACTGTTTATGTAGCCAAGGGTAACCCTGCATTCTTGATCCCCTTCCCTCTAAAATGCTGGGATTATAACCATGTACCACCATGCCCAGCTTCATATGGTGTTGAGGATCAAACCCAGGGCTTTCTGTAACTAAACAAGCATTCTATCTATGGAGTGGCATCCCCAGCCTAAGAAATATAAAATTTAAAGAGGATTGTACACATTACCGATGAAACACATTAGTAAGTCTAATTCAATTGATTGCAAATTGAATCTGATTTAATATTGATAAAAGCATTGAGTAATAAAGGATTGCCACAAAATGCTTCTAGTACACTTGTTAATAACAAAATCATTTGTTTTAAATGGAAATATAGAAAAGCATTGCAGGCTGATGGAAATGAACAAGGGTACTTTTTAATTGTGGGGTCATTAACATTTACTTTTGCTTCAATTTTCCATTAATGTGGTGTGTTACACTAAAATTATAAAGGACAAATAGTCTGAGTGATTTGAGAATGTGAACCATGTAGTGAGGCGTATTATAGCAGAATCCCACTTATAGCTCAGCACGGGGGCAGCGAACTTGTTGCCTTCGAGAATCTTGAAGAGCTGACTCATGATATGTGTTACTCAACTACCAGTAACTTTTGGAACAGAGGTGAATTGAGAAGCAGATATCTCCCACATACTATGCTTACCTGCATCAGAAAACATAGATGAGAACAGAAATTATTAGCAACATAATGACATTTTTTCCCTGTATGGGTCTGGCCATTAATTTTTCATATGAACTTGAGCATGCTAAAGAACAGTGAATAGTTGGTAAAATACATTAAATCAGAATGGAGACCTAAGCCTGCAGAATCACTGAGAAAAGCCAGTGAATCCGTATAGTGATCCCGGTCTTGCTGCATTTGTAAACACAAGCAAACTTAGCCAAATTTGGGCTGCAGAGTACCAGAAAATAGAACTCTGGTTTTACCAGTTAGAAGCAACCTATAAATATATAACAAGAGACTTCTTAATAAAATATACTGACAGCAACCATGAAATTATAAAACAAATGAGATAATCCTTCCTTTACATTACAGTTTGCATCCAGTTCCTCTCCAGTGCTCTTGGAACATTCTGCTTGGAGATACCCAAGGCTTCCCTTGTTCTAGATGGGTTGCACTGTTGGCTTTCACACGTCTTCAGTTTACCAGAACTCCATAGTGCCCATAATAATCCCTCTCCCATGAAAATGCATGCCTGTGTTTATTATTTAGAGAAGTGTAGCTGATACCATGGTTTTCTTGAAGGAAGAGCTAAACTGGGAAAGAGATTCTTAGTTTGAAAATAAGATTGAATGGGATATATGTCACAGAGATCCTTATCTAAGACACATGTTCCCTCGGATTCTGCTCCATATCATGGTATTCATTGTTTTTCTCACAGTATTTGACCTTACTCACTGAGTGTGGAGTAGAACAAATGGAATGTGTTTATAAGTTCTAAAGTCAAAGAGTCTGAATAGACCTCCCGTGGAGACCCACACCACAGCACACTCATACTAGTAACACTTCTCTTTCAAGAAGCTGAGTCGTTCATCACAATTTCCGCAAACAATGAAAGATGAAAATGGCATGCGTTATGTTCATGAAAACCCAGAAGTATGATCATGTCTCTACTGCTGAAAACCATACAGACAGGCGCGTGTGCACAAACACAAACCGTGAATACAATACTGGTTCGTAAACAAAGTGTGAATTGATTCTGTCATAAGTTATTACAAGAGAGAGAGACTAAGTACCATGGACAGCTGCTGCCTTTCTGGGAAGAGGACTCAGACCTTTGTATACCCCACAAGGAGCACACACGTCCAGAGAATCATATTGGTTTTGCATTTGTTTTCAAGTGAAATAACCTCATGACTCCCCCGTATGTTCTTTTAATTCTTTTCTTCCTAAACAACTGTCTGATGATGCTCAGTAAAGTCATCATGAAGTCAGGAAAGCTCTGATTCCATTCCACCCTTCAGTTCATCATGGCCCAGGGTCAGACATTTAGGAGAAGTTCTAGGGCAGAAGACTTAACTCCTGAGAAACAATGTCCCTCCTTCCTAAACAGCTTTTAGGACTCAGCCCAATTCTAGTTTATTTTCCACCTAAAACGTTTAAGTTAATTTAACTCTAACTTTTTATCAAAGCAATGGAACAATAAAGAAGCCTGAAGGACATTGTTTTGTTCTGGAAAACAAAATGAAGAAGACATGTGACTGTGGCAAATACAATTCGAATGAGATCGGAATAGAAGACAAGAGTCCTCATGACAAGAAATACAATCATTTCTAATAGCTGAGGCTTCATTTCAGATAATGCTCAACAGGCATAATGATGTAAAGCAAATACATTTCTCAAGGAAGTCCAAGATGGTTTTATTCATGTCACTGTCTATTGTACATATTGTAGCTATTCAAGGCCACAGAAACAATGAACACCCTCCATTTGCTAGTGTGCTTCTTTCAGGTTTTATGAAGGTAGACATTCATTTGGAAAATTCAAGCCAGAAATTTTTATTTTCTGTTTCCTTCTCCTCGGGTCTAAGTCAGGTGTGTTTTTTTGTAGCATTTTATTTTTAAGTCTGGAAGCTGGAACATTCCTGAATCTCCTAATTGCAGTAGTGTAGGAGCATGTCATCTGTATTATTATTTTTATTTAAATATGTGATGATATACACATATGCGTATAAATCCTTTGTCTAGTCACAGCCACCTATCAACAACTCATATTTGTCTCATATGTGTCTCCCAATCTCTCCCCCAAACAGCTGTTCAAAACATTCAGAGTTAAACCCTGTGCTAAACATTGCCATACACATTCTACTTGAATTTGTCCCCCGAAATCTTAAAGCCCTTGTGTGGAACAGGCAGTGAAGAAAGGCGATCTAAGAGATAAATTTCGGAATAACCTTGGAGTCAGGAAGCCCAACTATGGGCCCTGTACCCTTAAGTCCTATCTATTATTGGCTGTGACATGAAGAACGCAGCCCTGTGGCAGCCCAATCTGATGAATGCCCACAAACAGAAAATGCCTAACGTGCTGGCAGACTTGAAACTTTTGGACTTACAAAGCAGAACAGAGCTCAGTGGAGTATGGAATTCAGTTAAAAATAAGTGTTTCCATGTGCAAACCATCTGTCCACAGGCTTTATGGGCATTCTGTCCACGTTCAACATCCACATCTCCTTGCCAGAAAGAGATAACACCTGCCACAGTGCACCCACCGTGGCGTGTCGATGCCTTAAAACCACGCTGTTTTGTGACTTACGTGGCAGAAGCAGGGATCTCCGCCTTGGTGAAAAAACATAGGACACTCACACGATTGGCTTCCAAGAACTGGAAACCTAAGCTTGCAAGGGAGAGCATTTTTCAAAACCATAATACACATGCATACATTATCAGAATTGAACATTTCCTGCTGGGAAAAGGCCATCACATACCGGTCAAGTTAACTTTGGCAAAGCCGGTCCGAACTCTTGTAATTCTTTGATGTCATTTATTTGAAATCCCACTGTGAACCTTCACTATATGGGATGCAAATAGAATTTCTCACTTCTTGGTGTAACTCTCTTCCTGACAAGGAACCTTGGTACAAAGATTATAAACCGTTTTTAGAGATGACGAGGTAAAAATGCTACAGGGTGGTGGATGTTTATAGGCATATACCTTTGAGGTCTAGGTGTGTAGTTATTTTGCTAATATAAAAATGCTGAGAAGGAAAGATGGCTCAGCAGGCAACAGTGCTCGTTAGTCTTGCAGAGGACATGAATTCAGTTTCCTGTACCCACTTCATAACCACTTAGAGAAACACAAAACTGTCTGGAACTCAAGCTGCAGGGAAAACAGTGCCCTCTTCTGGCCTCTATGGGCACTGCACTCATATTCACATATGCCCATACAAAATTAAAAATGAAACAAATCCATATGAAGCATTATTTGCTTTTATAATAAGATATTTTTAAGACATGTCTCAGACTCTTCGTCAGGCAAAAAAGCACACATTTCTAGATGAAGATTGGTATTAAATACAGTGGCCATATGTAATATTTGTTTTAAATACAAAATTATTACAATTTAAATATGAGATCATTAAAGCTGTTTCACTGTGAAACTTTTTATGCATTACTGAATTATGAATTTTACCTCAAAATGTTGGTTTCATTTTTAAGTCAGATCTCCTACCTCAGCAGTATTTTCTCACTCGGAAGGTGGGTAGGTGCTACTGTCTCACTAACCAACTCCCTATTTTTCATGTTATATATTTATTACCTAAGCACTTGTCTTCCTGAGTCACACCAATCCCTCATATTTTTAAGTCAAATATGCTCTCTTTTTTGTAAATGTGATGTTCATGATGGATTTTTGATCCCCTAATATATACCCAATGTGAAAACTATGTCACAGCCCACAATTTCTTTAAATGCCAATGGCCACATGTTCCTGGAGTTAAGCAGGCAGCATGTTTAATGCAGTACAAAAAGTTTTGACTGGTAAAATTGTGTGCATTCTTCAAATATGGCTATTTGGGCATTCAGCAAGTGTGTCCATAGAAGAATAATTTTTATATATTTGATTGTAAAATATATACAATTTGGATTGCTTCATAAAGTAAGGTTATTAAAAAGAAACGTCTATGGAGGTTTGAAGAAAAAGTCCCTCGTTTCATAGCGGTGAAAAGAATAATCTATCAACTTGAGAGTAGTGGGGATATGGGAAGGGTTTGAGGAAGGGTAGTTGGGAGGATTAGAGAGTGGAAATTAGAAGGAAAGTGATAAAATTCTATTGCAATTAAAAACATATTAAAGGATAAATGACATAAGGATGACGTTATTTTAATTCTATGGTTGGCCAATTACAGGTATTTTGCTAAGAGGTAGCCAAGAGAAAGTACTTCTTAGAAGATAAACATATTTCAGTTTTAAGTTTTGTAGCCACATGTTGTAATGGAAGAGTCCCTTTTCACCTGGAATCATGTTTTTAGTTACCAATGCACAATGTATGTGAGTTTTCAACCTGGCAAATAAAGTCTGAGGAAATATCAAGCAAATGTTCTTCCTAACCCTCAAAAACAAAACAAAAAAACATGGAGTGAACACACAGCCTGCTTCCAGCTGCAGGGAGGGTTCAAAACTTGCTACAGTCTCTCCCCATTGGATACCTGAGCAGTCTGTAAGAAAATAAAGAGAGAAGACTGGTATGCAGCCCACTCCTATGGTCTACCGTCTGGATATTGCCAATGGTAATGTTCTATTCTTCTTGCTCAAATCTGAGTTTTCACAAATGTCCTTGTTTTCTATTTTAACCTTGAAGGCTTTGTATGAATTCGGGTCCTTCTAGGGATGGGATGTGAAATCCATAGATGTTTAAAAGACTCAACAGCTGATCTTATGTGTAAGTGACTTGTTGGTTGTGATGTGATGGTGATGGTGCCTATGGAAGTAACTGACTACAACTGGTACATGCTAAGATTTGTCTATTTTCTAGCGGGTCTTTTTAAAAATGCAAACCAAGTCTGATATTTTATTAGTTTGAATGGATAACATGTAATTTTGAGGTAGTATGCATGACTCAGTGCAAACACAGAAGGGCTGGGTTTGAGGAACCATTTTAAGAAACTGAGAAAGGAGAATGTACACAACAGTATCAGCATCATTGATGGAGAAATGGGTATGTCTCATAGATATAAAATCATCTTAAGAAACCCTCTCTTTGAGGCCAGAGACTTAGATCAGCAGTTGAGAGCACTTTCTGCTCTTTCAGAGGACCTGAGTTCAGTTCCTAGCACCTATCTTGGGCAGCTCACAAACACCTGTAACTCCAAATCTAGAAGAATCTTGTGCCATCTTTTAACCTCCTCAAGCACGTGATTGTCTGTCTGTCTGTCTGTCTCTCTCTCTCTCTCTCTCTCACACACACACTCACATACACACACAAGTTTGATAATAAGTACAAGAAAACAAATTCCATCTTCTAATTAGATCAATGAGAAAAGACTGAACAGATGGAGTTCTGATTTCATCTTCTCAGAGATGTAAAGTCTTTAAAAAACAAACAACAACAATAGTAAAACCTTTGCCCATAGTGAGCAACAAGAGATCTTATCTAATACTATTATTTTGAAATACATCAGAAAATCCATTATTAGAGAAAGCTCCAGTGTTGCCATTGGCTTAACTTCAGCTGGAAGGTGCTGCTGCAGGGACATTTTCAGAATCGTAGGCATCACAATAGTGCCACCATGTGGCAGTTCTCTCTCGCCCCATGGGTGGGGACAAAGGAGTGTGCAGATACCCCCAAACACAAGTCCCTTCATTTTGTATACATGGAGGGTACACTGCTGGTGATCAGGGTTGCCTCTCTGTCTACCCAGTCCACTTTACGAAGGCGGTAGTGTTGGCTGCTGTGAATTAGGCTTCCATCGTCTTATCACTCTGCACACCTGTGATGGGGTTAATACGAGGAGAAAAATAGTCCACCTTTCTGCTTAGACTGCACTGCTAGGATTCAGCTGTGATTTCCCTCACAGATTTCCAGCTTCGCAGACTATCTTTGAGCACCAACTACTACATATCTAAAGAGGTCTCTGGAGGTTCACCGGAACACAAAGACACAAAACTCAGAAATAAGCTTACAATCCCCATCATCCTGAGAAGACACATTGCCAGCTGCTTTCAAAACGTAAACTCAAGGTGCACGTAGATTAAGAGAGCAGCCAACCCAACCTCAGATAGAGCATGTGAGACTCTGGGAAAGGCCATGTGGGGAAACTGGCATACACACACAATTTCCAGATGCGTTGCTGTGTTGTGACTACGTAACAACTTCTGTGGTAGAAATCTACAAATGTTTGCAACTAGCAAGATGGGTATTCCACATGGCCCAGCCAATGCACATCACACAGAATTCTATGGCATAAGGTGACCAGTTTCTCTTAGATGAACATTGGAAGGCCTGATGAGTTTTGTAAAAATGCCAAAACATACCAAAGAAACGTAAGAGTGCCCAGTTATCCTTAGAGCATCTATTTACTTTTGCAGTGCCTTCCTGAAGCTTTATTATTAATGGGAGAGATATTCCTTGACAAAACTAAGAGTTGGTATTTTTAATATATATATAATGTCTGTTTTATATTGTCATGGAAGTTGCACAAACTATTTAGCACCATTAAGAAAATACATAAGCAATCAACTTTTAAAGCCCTTAAAGAACTTAAAGTTCTTCCTCAATAAAATGCAATTCACAATCATTATAAAATCACGGCTCATCAATATATTGATCACATTGTCATGTAATCAGAGTCCTCAATACATCTATAGAGTTATCATCATCAATATCTTGATCAAGTTGGATTCTATACAGACTCATCAATACACTGATGTGTTAAAAAATAATTCATGAGCTAAAACTTGTTACAAATGACACATCAGTACTGGACAATCGTCACCTCCCCACAGGACAGACAGAAGAGTCCATGGTGTGACTGGGGGAAGACAAGGTAAACTCAGGAAAGGAAGACTGTCCTAGGGACACATCACCTGACCTTCCCTCATCAAAAGCAGGTCCATGAGCACTAAGCCTGTTCTGGTCACAGGACGTCTCTTGAATTAGGACATCGTTGTCACCCAAGGGGCTAAACCAGAACCAGTGAACCAGAAATTCCTGAACCTCTACGTTAGGACCCAGGTGTCCTTTCAGCCTTGGGAAGAAAGAGTTAAGGAAACAGTTATTCCACTTGAGGAGTTTATTCTTGAGAGTAAATCATTTATTGGAAAATGATTACTGCACGAGGGGGGCTTGTTTCCTTGGGAGGTTCAGCTATTTCATCTAGCCCCTTTCCTAATCGGGATTCGATTCCCTCTTCTTTAGGGGCTCAATTCACCTGAAGTACAGTTCAGGTTTCTAACTTAGCATGACTTCCTGGGAATTCTACTCTTCCTTTCCCTGTGGACCCACCTGCCCCTCCTGTGTAGCTGGACCGTTGCCTTCTCTACTCAGCATCTGGGAAAGGACTCCACAACTCTACAAAGTGAACCGCCCATGTATTACCTCACTCAGGAAACTCCTACCTCAGCTGCCTTGTGAGGAAGACCACAGGAGCAGAAGGCCATGGGTCTTGACACTGATTGAAAGCTGCAAGCTATATGAGAGTAAATGGAAACGAATTGGGGTAGAGAAGGGAAGAGAGAGAGAGTGGCAGAGATGGAGGGGAGAGGGGGACAGTCCCGGGTAGGGTGCTTAGTGGGAGGAGAAGAAAGGTATAAAGACCAGACCTTGGACCTCCCACCTCTCCGCCTTGCAGGGTATCTTGGAATTGACAACACACACGTGAGGAAGTGGATAAACCTATCCAACATTATTCTATTACCACAAATGAGATTGGAAATGAAATGTAACAGCAGTCTCTCTATGGAGCCAAGCATTGCAAGCTTGGAATACTAACTAGCTCATTTATTTGGGTGATTACCATATGTAGTTCCGAAGCACCAAGCACTGGTTTTCCATAAACCACCTTCTGAAAGTTAACTCTGTCTTTCCATCCACTGTCTCTCCACTTGAGAAATTGTTTGAAACGTTGACTTTTTAAATTTTCCCCCACTGTTAAAAATATCATTTCCAAAAATGTAGCAGTCATTTCGATTACTTGGGGCCACATATACTTTTAGCTACCAAACAAGAGGCCAACTTGGTTACACTCTGTTTATGAACTTCTACCGTGTATATCTAGTCTGGTCTTACCACAAAATTACCTAGAGTAACCTTACCACTTACCACTCTTAACTGAAAAGTCCTATATTTTAAATTAAAAAAATAAAAACGTTTAAGTCTGGAAACAGCAAAGGTTATAATCAAGCCTTGCACTCTGCACATTGCAGAAGTGTGTGTGTGTGTGTGTGTGTGTGTGTGTGAGAGAGAGAGAGACAGACAGAGAGAGAGAGAGAGAGAGAGAGAGAGAGAGAGAGAGAGAGAGAGAAAATGAATACGAACACGCTATGTCCTTTATCCTACCCTTCTAAACAGCCGCATCTTCCTTCTGCTGGTCAGTATGGAAACCTCCAGCCTCCTCCATTGACTTCTTCTGGACCTTAGGAAAACTTGCTACGGGGAAACTTTTGGGGTGAAGGAAGGAGATGCTAAGCTGTGCTACCATTGTAGATGACAGTAACATTTATTTCCCATAATTCTTGCCCACAGGAAACACATCCTTTAATAAACTACATCAAATCAAGTTAGACATCACCGAAATCTCAAGGTATCAACTTCTCTGGGAAGCTCAAGGCCCCCAACTCAGGGCCACTGAAGGAGTTTGCACTAGGCATTCCGGTGGGCAGTGGAGGTCGCTTTGGGGCAAGTCCTGGGTCCCCTGGATTCCCAAGAGAAGCAATGCACAGAGAGAGGGTGAAAACCAGGTTGCAGGAAACCAGATGCGCTTTTAAATTCTGAGCTGGGCCTTAGAGTCGGGATCCCAACCCCTTGCCTACCTTCAGGCTTGGCGAGCACCGCGGCGTCCTCCTTCCCTGCCTCTGCAGCCACAGCTGCACTGATCCCTGCCACGGAGCCCAGGTCCCGCAGAACGCGCCTGCCCCGCGCTGCGCTCTCCACTAGTTCCCAATTGAGAAGCAATCAGCAAGGTGATTAACATCCACTGTGCAGGCACCCACGTCCCTGAACCGTGTAGCTCCTCTTCTCGCGCTCCGCCAGCTCCGTCGCGCCGCAAAGGGTCACCCGGGGAGTTCCCGGTCGCAGCTCCTTCCCTGTGCTCGCCTGGACCAAGCCGCTCTTGCCGCGCCTCTCACCCGCGCTCCCGGCGGCGATCCGCTCACCCGCAGGCCTGGGGACACCAGGCAGGAAGGATCAATCCAAAGGGCTGATTCCCGGGGGAAGCAGAGAAACTTTGAGGCTGCCGCTGCACACGCAGCGGGAGAGGAAACCAAACAAGTTGCAGGTGCGGATTCACCGAGGCGCCTTTCCCGACTGGGAGAAAAATCACAAGGCAGCTGAATCTAGAAGACTGCTCTGGGCTCCACAGGCGACTGCGGGCGCACCTCGGGGTCTTTAATCTGCGTGTGCAGGGGAAGGCGCGGGGATCGCCTAAGGTTCATGGCCAGGCGCGAGTGGCCAATGCAACTCTGGCTGCCTAAGGTGCTGGGACCCAGCACTGATCCGACCCAGAGCCTATGCAGTGCCCGGCCACAGCCGCGTCCAAGCTGTCGCTTTCTGGAGAGGAGCGGCTTTCTCCCTTCCCGCAAAGTGACAGCTCCAAAGTCGAGTCTCTCCTGCGCGGCGACTCACTCCTTTAAAGGCCCTGGAGGACGTCAGAGGCTGCCGGGCCCGCGGGGCGAGCGCCAGGTCTCCCCGCCCCACCGGTTGCAGCGCTTGGCCAAGTCTGCCGCCAGGGCCTCGGAGAGCGCGGGGCTCCGGGTGGAGGTGGGGGTGGGAGTGGGAGAGCTGATGGCGCGCCGGGTCCGAGTCCCACGGGTCCTGCAGGGCGGCACCGCGCCTGGTGCGCTGGTGGAGCAGAGGGGGCTCTGGCCACTGCGCGCGCGCCGCTGAGTGGGTCGCCCAGGCGCTCAACACCTGATTCTGGGAAAACACACTTTTCTGGTTTGCTCTTGAGTCATCCCTGATTCATTTGGCAGAGCTCAAACCCACCAGGACAGCTTTTTTTTTTTAAAAAAAAAAATGATTTAGACTGTCCGGTCTTGAAATCTCTATGAAGATAACGTGCTAACTTCCCGCATTTCCCACTGCCTGCTTCCCAACCCAGGGACAGTAAGTGGAAAATATCCACGTGTTCAAACGTCCCATAGGCATCCAGTGCCCCAGACCCATGAGCACCTTACTTTCTGACACTCATCAATGACTTAAAAGCTTTTGCAGGGGGGAATAGTTTTCCTTAAATAGAAAGAAACCAGCTTGCTTTAAGTGACGTATTCCAAGGTTTCCCGTAGCAATTTCCAAGTTGACTGTGAGATGAAAATACCTTTACACGTGTGTAAAATAGAGCCCGTTTCACGCTGATCTTACGTTTTCAGGCACCATGACGTATTTTAAAGACACAGTCAGCATAAGCGGAGATTGGATACATAATTGGGAGGCAAAAAAATTCTCCATTTCTACCGCGTTTTCTTAATCCGCTTTAGGAAAAGGCAAGATAGTCAAGGCTCCATCCTTAAGGTCTGTGCCCTTTCCTGCTTCCCTGCTGACTCTACTCCTAATATTAAGCTGAGAACGGTGAAGAACCCAAGATCTCAACATTAGAGGAACCTTAGGGGCGAATGCCAGTCGCTATTGGATTTTCTCCTCTGTGAGCTTCCTTCCTTGTATTCACTAGAAGCCTTTTAAAGCGACATCACGACAAATTCCTCCAGACAGCTGGCTCCTTTTTTCTAATTCCACCTGTACTGCCCAGCATGTCTCCCTCTAGCGGCCATTCCCGGGAAAACAGGCGCTATGATGGGGGGGGCGCTAGCTCCGCCCCATCCCCAACCTCCACCCCATCCACCCACCCACTTCCACCCTCCTTTTCTGGTCCTGTCTTTCTTACCCTCTTGCCCTGCTTCCTATCTAACTCGCATCCCCTGGTCCTCTCTACTTCCTCTCCTGTCTTCACCTGGAGGACCATAGACCTACAAGATTCCCCATCCTTTGACCCTGGCCCTTGGGGTTCTGCTCTGATTCAGAGGAAGGGTGCCTTTGCTTTGGTGTTGGGAAAGTAGGAAACCCGATATCTTTGCTCTTGGTGGTGAACACCTCCGGAAAGCTTTGGTAGGGAGGGAAATGGCCTTAACTATCTTCTAGAATCATATGCCGGCATCCGTAAAGAGAACAGGCTTGGATGGTGGGTGCAGGTCATGCCAGCACTGGGGTGCTGAGACAAGAAGGACCAAGAGGGAGCCCCAGGTCAATTTGCACCACGCGGCAGAATCCCACCTTAAATAAGGATTTATTAACCTGGCAGATCAACTTGAGTATTTATTGAAAAGAGTTTGGTGTGAGAACAGCTGACTCGAGAAGTCGGGGGGGGGCAGTGTTCATTCTTTGGTTCGCTGATATAGACGTTACTGGTTGAAGAAAGAGCAGCCAAGAGGAAGGCTGAAGCTCTGGATTCTGGCCGCTGCTTACCTGCCTCCATCTCGGATGTCAGAAGCTTGCTGGTGTTAGTTTAGTATCTCACGCTGTGAGAGAAGTTACTGGGTTTACTATAGCCTCAGTTTGGACCAACGCCTGGGTGGACGTGGGGACTAAACCACTTAGGTGGAATTTGGGCTTTAAGGCACCAGTCCATGATGCTCCTTGTTCCTTGGAGCCACCTAGATAGAGACTAGGAGGCGGGGCAATGTCTGCTTTATCCTAATCATTAGGGAGGCGGGACATCGGCAACTTTATCATTACACCAGAGGAAAGTTGATGATGCCTATCACTAAAGGACTAGGTTCACGCAGCCTGTAAATCGCAGGGAGAGGAAACTCCCCTAAAGTGGCAGCACGGGAGCCGCCGCTGGCCACACCCCTCCTGGACTCCTGTGTGAGCATCTGTTCCACCGGAGGAAAAGCGCTCCAAAGGGTCCAGTGGGAAGTGAGAGGTTTTCTAGCTCGAAGGGCAGCCCTCCAGATTGCATGTAGCCCCTAGAGTCCTGACTCTTGGCTGCCTCGGCACATCTGCTGGAACCCGCCCAGGCCTTTTGCCCCTTCTGTACAAGCCCAACACCGTGGCGATCTGCATCACCAGCGCGCAGACGCAAATGCGGGTGGGCATCTGAGCGCCAAAATCAGGGTTGGACGCAAATGTCCCTGTCCGGTGTCCAGCGGGTGGTTTCAGAAACACACCCTCCCCTCTCCTCAAGGTCTTGCAGATGGGACTAGAGGGCAGACACTTCGCTCCTGGGGGGCAGGGAATTGAAGAAAGCTTTGAGTCTATCCACTACCCCAGTGGCGCTGGAAACACACTAGGGCCGGGCCTCTGGAGGAGCAGCAGGCACAGCTGTGGACCCCGTGGCCTGTGTGGACCTGCTCCATCTGGCCAGATTCACCTGCAGGGCTTCTCCGGGTGATACTGATCTCCCTCCAGTGCCACAAGGATTGCAAAAGGGAGCTTGGACATAATCCAGGGGTACTCTGGTGACCAATTACTGTGGAACCCCTCGTATGACATAAAATGCCTGCTTCTTTCCACACCTTAACAGTTACATAAAAAAAAAAACAAGCTTTGTAACATGGATAAACATGGATTTTACTTCCCCAAGGTAATTAATACATCGAATTTTCTGTCCTAAATTGATAAAAAATAATTAAAACAAGTAATTGAATTAAATATTTAAATTAAATAAGATAACCATTAAAATGAAGTTATTTAAATTAGGTAATAAATGGATATAAGAATTTTTTTTGGCCTGGCAAGTATTGTGTTTTATTAAAATAATTCAAAGCAGAGGACATGATACAGGCCACTGAAACACACTGAAGTGCTCAAGAAATGGATAACATGAGAAAAGTAATTTCAGAGCTATTGACTTTGGCGGCTTTTTCCATTGATCACTGGCCTACTTCTAACCTTGGGAGTAATTTTTTATTTTTCATATATAAGCTGTATATTTATTTCTATTCCATTTCTAACTTTTTTTAAACAATACCATTGTTTTAATCAATTTTGGTTTTAAAACATGTTCATTTTCCATATCCCATGCTATATATATTCACGTAATGCATTGTTTATTTATTTTTATTTTTTTGGTTTTTTCCTTTTATTTTTTTCATTCAAAATTTTACACTTTCTCCCCTTATCACAGCAACCCCCCTGCTCTCCCACTACCCCCGTACCCTCCCACTACCCCTCCTCCCTCCCCCCTGCTTCCTTAAGAGAGGGCAGGGTAGCCTTCCCTGTGGAAAGTCCAAGGCCCAAGAAGGTGTTCATCCAAATAGACTGGGTTCCCCCTCCATCCTGGCCCAAGAAGGTGATCATCCAAATAGACTGGGTTCCCAAAAAGCCTAATCATGCAAAGAAGATAGGTCACAGTGTCATTATCGATGGCTACTCAGTCTGCTCCCATTGGCAGCCACATTCAGAGAGTCCAATTTGGTCATATGCTCCATCAGTCTCAGTCCAGGAGGATTGAGTGAGCTCCCATTAGATCAGGCACACTGTCTCAGTGGGT
>JAQHUG010000050.1:2949312-2967373 GCA_028555095.1 Dicrostonyx torquatus
GAGGCAGAGATCACGGAGGGATGCTGATTTCTTGTTTATTTCTCATGGCTTGCTCAACTCAGGACAATCAGCCCAGGATTGGCACCACTCAACATGGGCCATTCCAATCATTAATTTAAAAAATGCCCTAGAGCAGAATCTTATAGAGACATTTTCTCAAATGACTTTCTCTCCTTTCAGATAACTCTAGCTTGTTTTGAGTTGACTGAGACACCTTCTTCCTCTAATTTTCTGCTAACAATAAATATCTGTGTCTTCTGAATTATTAAGATTTCAAATCTACAACATGTTGGTAAATTCACTTACTTTATTCTTGAAAGTGCATGCATCCATACACACACACATATGCTCACACATGTATATATGTGAGAATTACATATTAGACATTGTTTTACCCATCCTCCCATTTGAAAGGAAGAGAAAGGAGACCTAACCAAAAGTGTGACAACACTAATCCCCATTCATATTTTGAACTGTTAAAAACTGTTAGAATTATGTTGATTACATTTAAACAAACTTACCAAAAATGAATAATTAATACTGGGTTCATTTGTCAATTGTCATTCTATCATCTAGAATTGGGAAAATATAATGTCCTAAAACATTTGACCTTCTTCGTCACAAAGAATAAAGTAATCCCTTCCCATTACTAATGACTAGTGGATTAATTATCAATTGTTAATGATGATTGATAACAGAGTAATGTAGTTATCAAATATGATAGACATCACTCTTTAGCATTATGCTTATTAAATATTGTACATCCTGAGATACCATTAAGATTTTTATAAATGAAGAAATGCCATTTCTTAATTTTTGTCAGTAAGCACTTTGGTTACTGCCTTGTCAATGTATAATATTATAACTGGCTTCCTTTAAGATATATGCACAAACAATATGGCAGATTCCATATCAGATTCTGGCCTTGGTTTCTTATTGCATCGCCATTTAAACCAAAGCATAATTTTATTTTATATAACAACAAAATTGCCGTCCTGGGAAATAGCCTTCCTAGAGTACGCTAAGATCATATAAAATGAATTATTATTGCAGCTAAGTGTTCACTGTGAAAAGCTTAGTGAAACCGCAGCTTGCTGGCCGTATTGTTGTCTTCCTTTACATTTGCTGTAAAATAGAAATGATATGACTGTAAAGAACACTGTAAAATCGCTATGTACTACATTGTCATTTGACATGAAGCATGGGAGTCTGCTGACAGTAATCTTAATGAATGCTGTACTAGAGATATTAAAAATATATGTTGCTATCTTCTAACAATCCAATACTCTAATATATTTATATTGAATCTGCATCTGTATGCTCCTTAAAAAAACAGTTCTTTTAATTAACAACATCGAAATTTCATTCAATAAGAAACTGAATGTTATATTAAATCATCAATAAAATTCAACAGTAGCAACAAGCAGAGTAATTGCTGAATATTAAAATGCCTTTGAAATTTTGATCATGAAAGACTAATTAAATCCAACTGAGAAGTTTTGTCATCTGGTATTTACATTCAGAACACAACGGGAGACTTGGCCATTGGATCTCTGTGCGAAAAATTGGCTTTTACACATATTTACTGAAATATGTAAAGAAAAAGTAATTTTTCAGGCATTCCAGAATCGTGCAATTAGTCTTTGATATCTCCCACCTTGTCCCTAAATAATCTGAATTATCTCATTAGTTGACATTTTTTTCAATTAACGTTGCCAGAGGTTATAATCTAAGTGAAGTAGGGAGAGACACTTCTTGCGAAGTCAAGGAGAACGGTTGAATATTCACACAACAAAAGTACACAAATTCATAGGTGAGAAAGGAGGAAGTGGGACCAAGATGGCATTTGGATCTTGGCTTAGTGTGCTTTCTGTTGTTCTGTTAAACACACTGTTAAAAGCATTTTGGGGAGGAAAGGGTTTATTTGGCTTACAGGTCATAAACTGAACTAAGTCAGGGCAGGAACTCAAGGCTGGAACCTGTAGGCAGGAGCTGATACAGAGGCCATGGAGGGGTGCTGCTTACAGGCTTGTTCCTTTGGCTCCCTTAGCCTGTTCTCTTATACGACCTAGAACCACCAGCTCAGGTGAGCTGGGCACCCTCACATCAACCTGATGGAGGCAATTCCTCAGGTGAGAGTTTTTCTTCTAGATATATCTAGTTTGAGTCAAGTTGGCAAAACTGTGAGAGATCTCAAAGAGCTGGTTCATTCTACTTGGGTTTTTTTGCGGGAGGGGGGCCATATTTGCATTAATTTTCATCTTTGTTTTAAATGTGTGACCGTTTCAATAAGAATGACCTATAGGCTCCTGTAGTTGATTGCTGAATAGCCACAGAATAGCACTATTTGAGAAAGAGTAGGGGGTGTGACCTCAATGTAGTAGGGGTGAGCTTGTTGGAGGAAGTGCTTCACCAAGTAGACTTTGAGGTTTTCAAAGCCTATGCCAGGCCCAGGCTCTTTTTCCCTATTTGGCCTGTGAAACAGAATGTGGTTCTCAGCTACTTCTCCAGCTCTGCGTGAGCTGCCGTGCTTCCCACCATGATGATAATTGACTCAACCTCTGAAACTGTAAGCAAACCCCCAATTAAATGCTTTCTTTTATGAGTTGACTTGGTTCTGGTGTCTTTTCACAGCAATAGGACATTGGGTAAAACACTACATGAGAGAAAAATTGGCAAATATTAATTTCAATCTCTGTTTTACAGTTTCTCAAATTTCACATTTTATATTCCAAGATGAACTTTTCAGTTACCTCAGCTTGGACTCAGTTAGATAGAGGAAGGAAGAAAAGTTTCCCTTAGGGTAAAAGTGTCTGGAAGGGTGCCAGCTTCATGCAATGTGCAGCTATTCTGACAGGATGATAAGCCAATTAAGTAATCATCGCGCTGTATGCCTGGCTAGGTTGCATGCAGAATTGAAAAAAACAACTACCTCTAGGTCTTGGTTTAGGTTAACTAATTCATCTATCTGAAGTTATTTATTAAATACCTGTTTAGTCTGTCCTGGAAGCTGTATTAAGTACTGAGACACCATAGGCGAAACACTAAGAGCCCCTAAGCTCACACATGGTGCCCTGTGCAGTGTGCCGATAAGAAGACTATAAATACATATAAAAACTGTCCTGACTCAGCATGGTAGGTGAGATTAAGAAGGGATTGAGATATAGAATGGTCAAGAGTCCTTTTGCAAATAGCACAGCAAGGGAAAAATCTTTGCAAGGGAGGTGCTGGTGAGTGATAAAGACAGCAACCTTTTCCTTCTCTGGGTTGGGAATGGTTATCCATGTCCAGTGCCCCGAGAGTGTTGCTAGTTAAGGATAAAGAAATAGTCAGGACATGAATGAACAGGAGAGCCTGGAGGAGAAATTTTCATTTAAATGCAATAATTGCTGTTTGTGCCATTTCGGGCTAAGGAACAGTAAGATGTCACTTGTATTTTAAGATGGTTTGCTCTGGCAGTTATGTGGAGAATGACTCAGGAGGAAGGTGAAAATCTTTGAAACCGTGGATGTGTTAGATGTGGGTATTGAGAGGAATGAAGACTTTAGGTCACTCAGTTGGAGACCTTGAGTAAGTAGATCGACGACAGCAGTAGGAGCTAAAACGGAGGAGATGCCTGTGTGCAAAACAATTGCACTGGAAATACAGGGCTCAGAATGTGCCCCTGCCACGCAGCACAAACACACAGATGTAAAACATCAAGAAAGCCTATGCACTTTTCTGAGAGTTGAAGGGTAGAGGAACTGCTTTCAGAATCCTGAGCTTCCTGAAGATTTCCCAGCATCAGCTTAGACTCTTGGGGTCTACACTGTGATTGTTCTTTCTATCACCGTGACTCAGACATTGAAAAAATGGTAATTATGCAGAATGATTTTGTTAGGCTGCTCCACCTCTTCCGATCAAGAAGGAAGATCTCTCTGTCTGAGCCCTGGTCTAGAAGCTTTCTTGATATTTTTCTTTTCAATTTGTTTGACTCAAAGTTCTGCAGGATAATGGCAGTGGCATCTATGTGACTTTGCTGTACCTTTTAAGGGATGGACAAAAAGGCAAAGAGTCCACACTGAGGACAGAGACATCAAACGGTGAAAAGAATCAGGAGCCATGAAGCAGACTCCTCCCCTTTCCATAACAGCCCACTGTTGTGGATTCTAATCCATTCCAACTAGAGCCAATCTGTGTCTACCAGAGATCATGAACTTACTCTGTAGCACAGAGCTCAGGACTTCATTGTCTCTCCTGTGAAACGAGCAGCCATCTAAGTGCCACCATTCTCGCCACCAAACTTAGGGCACATGCAGCCATTGGAATCAGCAGTGTCCAAAATCAGTGTCCATGCCATGGGAGAGCAGCTTTGCATTGGCCCAGCTTCTCTCAACCTCCAGATTATCCTTGTTAATTTGCTTATGTACATTAAACAAATCCCTATGCACTTAAACAATGGATTTCCATTTTTTTTGTTGTTGTTGTTGTTTTTCGAGACAGGGTTTCTCTGTGGCTTTGGAGCCTGTGCTGGAACTAGCTCTTGTAGACCAGGCTGGTCTCAAACTCACAAAGATCCGCCTGCCTCTGCCTCGCGAATGATGGAATTAAAGGCACACGCCACCACCGCCTGGCACAATGGATTTCCTTAATCACCACCATTTTTCTCTATCAGCTGTTTTAATTGTTTTTTTTTTTTTTTTTAAAGAAATTGCTCCTTGCAAATACTTCATTTATCTGGCTTCTGAGATTTGAGTGTGATGCCCTGATTCCTAAGATGATCCAGTCCAACAGCATGGCCACCTGTTAACCGTGACCTAAAAAGAGGAACCAATAGTGAGACATCCAAAGGCAATGTACCTTCTCCTTAGTTCATTCCTCATCACAATGCCTTCTAGGTTTACACATGGTGAACATAGTCAGTCACCTTGTAGATTTCCTCACATTACACTCTACCTTGCAATCCCTGATTCCCTAGCAGTTCCATCCATTAAGATACATCACCACATTCGCTAGGAAGTATAAAGGCATCAGAGCAGCAGGATGAAACCACAAACTTCTTACCAAGATAATGATTTTTGGTATCTCAAAAGGGTTGGGTCATATCAAAGATGCCTAACCTCGCTTGTTATGGTCTCCCTGCTATGGTAACAGCCATCAGAGACAAGCACAACTCAAATGACTATGTCTTTGTTTTACTATAACCTCTCCCTCCCTTGAAAAGTCCACATTCTTCTCAGTTAGTCTGGGCAAGCCCTGAGAATAATTACTACTATGGCTGGACAGAAGGAACATAAGAACACTTGTGGCAGCACAAAATGATCTTCAAACAAAAGATGGCGGCTCTGGCTCCTAACAGGAGAAACATCTTCCTACAAGGCCCCCATTGGTTCAAAGAAATCTGCAAGTGTATCATTCTCTAACATATATGTCCAATTATTTCCAGATTAACCATGTCTTTAACTGCCCCCATTTCTCTTAAAACATAGTGTGGCATTTGCACTGTAAGAGGACTGCTCTAATGTAATTGTGTGAGGTCAGAGTTACAAAATGCATATGGTGATATAAAGACAATTTAACCAATTTGCTAGCAATATTTCACTTCAAAAGGAAAGAAGGTTTAAAAAAATACAATTAGCCTATGATAGTGTCCTTCAGGGTAACAAAAATGCCCTCATTGTCATTAAACTCAATAATTTAAGAGAAAAGCATCTGAACAAAATATGTTTAAATACTCAAGCATAATTTTATTTGAAACCACCTTTCATGATCATAGACCAAAGAATTAAGCATTAAAGAGATGCCTATTAACGTGTGACTAAATTGGGACATTATGGTGGCATTTGAGCATTTATTTCAATTCTCTGATTTTTTGATCATTGACTATAAAACACATGTTAAAACACATGACAGTGTTTGTTAGAAGAATTACAAATACATAACTGAGGCTCTAGCTACATGGTAAAGAAAGGGCACTTAATAGGTATTTGTAGAATAAGTTAATTACTTAAGACTGGATAATTCTACTTTTGATAATTTCAGCTAATACTGCACTGGTTTCTGGCGAAGACAAAATCTCAAAAAAATACATTATCATGATTTTTTTTTGAGTGGCAAATTCTAAAAAAATATGTATTTATATTCCAATTTAATATTTTATTCTTAGGAGGAATAAAGTTCCCAAGAATTGTTATATATTCCAAGTAAAAGAGATTGGTAGCTTCAAGCCTTAGGGCACAGAAAATTCAATTGGTGTGTTTTATAGAATTCCTAATGGAAATGTGCCCCATAAGAAAATATGCAGGCTTAACTGTAAATGTAAAATGTTTTATTTATTTAACACGTTGTCAAAGCCCCTGCATACAGATGACTCTTTAGAATAACTAAGGTATTTGAAGTCTGTGCTGATGGACAGCACACTTTCAGACCCGCCCCCCTTGACATAACTTTATAGTTAATATGTGGGGGTCCCCACTTTGCATACATGTTTACTGTTTGTCCTGATCTTTTTAAATGAAATAAAATGTCTAGTATTGCATTTATCTATTCCATCTAAAACACAACACAGATATTTGACAAGATTAAGTCATTTTAAATAAATTTGCAGCCGAATAATGGAGAAAATCTAAACTAGAGACGTTTATGATGTATTTTGGCAAGGATAGTGTCAAGTGGAAAGATGACAAGCTGGTGCAACCCAAACCTTCAGAAGCAACCAACACATTTAACTTTGCACATTGATGCTCCAGTTTGCAGTGTGTTTTTATTTCCAAGATCTATTCTTTCTTAAACCCAAGTGTAATGGTATTAAGAGATGAGTTTGGACTCCTGGGGGTAATTAGGAAATGAAATTTCTGTCCTGGATGGATTACTACTTTTATAAAGAGGCTGAGGGATCCACACATTTATTTCTTCTGTCAGGTGTAGGTAACAATTCACAGCTCTCAGAAGTGTGGTGTGGACTCAGAGTGGGACTCTCACCAAACATAAACCTTGTTATTGGATTTGCTGCCCTCCAGAATTATGTAGAATAAATTTCTGTTGTTTATACATTGACTGCCTGGAGCCATGTATTTTGCTACACTGACGAATGGATTTAGTCATAAAATTAGTACTTCTGTAGAGAAATATTCAAATGTTTGTTAACATCAAGAAGACCAGTGACAACAAATGCCAGTGGAGATGACAGGAAGGAAAACCTTTCTTTACTGCTGGTTCGAATAGACACTGAGGTAGCCTTTGGAGGAATTTGAACAGAGGTTTTTAAAACCTCTAACATTGTTTACCTACCTTTAGGATTTTTGGTATTTCTACTTATTGTTTAATTTTTAGTGTTTCTAGTATAATTGAAAATTAATCAACCATTAGGTATGATTTTAATTTCACTTCCTATTACCATACAACACTTTGTTATTTACTGGTAGCCTGCTCATCTTCAATGTATATTAATCAATAAATGGTCTTAGTTTCATTCCAATCACTTTATACTATTTCATTGTTAATGCAAGTACCTTGTAAGAATGTGTCCCCAACTCCTTTATTTATGCTTAATAATGGGGAAATCAGTGGTCTGTCATTCATGACACTGATGCCTTTTATTTAACTAATCCATAAGTCACATTCAATTAGAACATAGTAGCAATTATTATTTTGACCCTACTCTGATTTGTTAGATCAATTAGGAAGAAGAGATTTTAACCATTTACTGGTTTTTCGCCCTTTTGAGCCTGCGTGCTTCCCCTCTCATTCTTCCTCTTGCTCTTTGTCTCTTTCTTTACTGGATCCACACATTTCTCCCTTAGCTTTTCTTCCTTCTTGTTGAAAAATACTTTCTAGTTACACCATTTCTTTCAAAGTTCACATTGTAAAGTAGAGTCCTCAATTCATACATCACGACAATATTTCTTCTGGACATTTATAGAATCGTTTTAATGGGTGTACTGTTTTATGTACCTCATTCCTAAAAAGTTTAATGTTAAGTATATGTAATGAACATGTTCTGGTTCTGTTTATAAAAATAAATATTTATCATATATTCTAAATTGTTTGCTATTTTCAAATTTTTTATTATCTGGGTCAGAAAGAGTAATTGATTCATCTACACTGCTACATTGTGAAATTCTCAGAGATTATTTTACTGTTAAAGTATTCCTTAATGATCATTCTGTGCGTTATACTGATTATGCCCTTAGAAACTATTCGGTGAATTTAGGATGAAATTTTTTGGCACGTCAATATGATGGGTGAGATAATCTGAACTTACTTTTCCAGGAGGAGTAATAATTTACATTTCCCCTAGAAGACGGTGAGTCAGCACGATAGGGATAACGCATTATCCTCCTGTAAAAAATGGAAAATTTTCTTCATACACAATAGAGCCAGGCACAAATTTCCCTCACAAAAATAAACTTGTGTATCATTCTCTTTGTAGGCATTAATCTTAGGGACCATATTTATATTGGATGTCTCTCCTATTACTGTTGATGTGTAGTACTATTTCCATTCTGGCTGTTAATCTTTTTTTTATGTTCAATGTACATGGAGGAATATAAAGTTTTATGTTTTTGTCTTGGTTTTGTGCCAGGACTCACTTGCTAGCATCCATCACGTCATACAAGAGTAGTAATCTCCTGCTTTGTGTATACGGTGACATTTCAGCTTCATGTTAGCTGCTTCTTCAGGTCAACAACGGTGTCACAGACCATCCACTCTCCCTGGAGGTGTGAAGATAGTTTTTGAGAGGTCTAGACTTCAAATTCAAATGTATGTATATATGCTGTGCATGCATTTGTGATACGTATATATATATGTGTGTGTGCGTGTGTGTGTGTAGAAATGTATGTATGCATGTTTGTCTGTATGTGTAAGCTTGTGTATCTGTGCGTGCTGTGTGTACCTCAGTGTGTGTATGTGTGCATGTATGTGTTTAAATATGTATATTTGTTTTGTGTGTGTATGGATGTATATGCATGTGAGTGTGTGTTATCATCTTGAAAAAAAGATCTTAAAATTTTGTTCCTGTATTTAAGAAACTGTCATATATAATACACACACATATGAAGCTAAACTATAATTTCATATATGGAGCAGGAGATTATATATGCACACACACATATGATCTCAACATAATTGCTAACTTTGCCATTCCACCCCAAAACCAAAATAAAACCCAAGCAATCCACACTAAGCCTGAGAATCCTATATCCTTCAACAGAACCTTACGCCATTCAGGGTTACTTTCCAGTCAGGGCTCACACCTTTTGGCTATCATCTCATTAATCCTGCATCAGAGGAAGTTTACTTTTGTTTGTTTAATCTGTTTTCTTTCATATGCTCACAACTGTACTTGTTTCTTTCCCTGAAGCATTTCTGCTGGAGTTCCTGGTTTCTTGTTCTTTTGGCAGGTACCCATCTTGGGTTTAGATAGGGAAAGTTAAATGGAACAGGCAAAAATAGTAGATAAGGTAACTCCCTGGGCTTTATTCTTGAGGCTATCTCTGTCCTTACACTTCTAACTCAATGGTGTGTTTCAAACCCTCCTGAGAGTGCATTTAATCTGGGCCAGGACCCCATGCTAGATCCAACAACTGCAGGACTCAGAACAGTAACTAGGCTTTAAAGATTTATCCACAGCACATGATAAGAATTAATCCTGAGTCCTGAGTTAAAGTGACTGAGCCACTAATGCTATTAGGTTACTTTTGAGGACTGGAGAAGAAGGCTGAGATGTCCAATGCCCTATCAAGCTTGGATTGTAAGATCAGAAAATACAGTGACTTTTCTTGATTAGTCCAGAAAAGATGACACTAACACCAAAAGCAGAATTTATAATCTACTGGAGATATAACCAAAAACTAAACAACAGAACCAGTTTTTATTTTAGTACAATTAAAGGCTTTCTTATATGGAAACTACTACTCTTGGAGACATTCTCAAAAAAGGAGCTAGATTATCCTTGTTAATTAAAACTAAGATTTTAATTAATCATACAGAAAAATTGCAGTAACTAATATGGAAATTGTGCTATGTAATTTGAGATTCTTGATATTGACCATTTTGTCAATACTAAACCAATAACACAAGAAAACATGCATGCATGCTTGTTAAAAATAGAGAGATATGTTTATATCTTAAAATCCTTCTCATTCATAGAAAAATATGCCCTTGTTGTTTTCCAGCTTTGTGTCATATCTTCCTAAGTTATCAAGTCTGCTTCACGTGTCTGAATTTAATACTCTACTGGACTTCTCTGTATGGGAAGCAATGTGTATACTTACAGAAACAAATACTAAACTTTATTCAAATGCTACATCAACCCTCACAGGTAAATAATGATAAAATACTGTTTTACAAACAGTTTGTTGCTGTTTTAATTTTGCTGATTCAGGTTAAAGGAGACTATTCCTCTCAAAATACAGGGGAGGAAAGGATACCCCATGTAACTCAGCATCAACTGTAATGTTTGCATCTATCATGTTCATTACATTAGACACAAATAAATGACACAGGTTGCAAGAAGAACGTTTAGTGAAGCCAACACTCAGCCAGCTTGATATCAAGAGGCAGGCACAAGGCTTGGCGAAAGCCTGATCCCTCACGGTGCTTGGCTAACATTAACCAAGTCAATGTGTATAGCCACATGAAATATTGAAATTACACAAATCCCATTACAGGATTTGCAGAGGAACAGGGTTTTGAACTGCAGAATTCCCTCAACAGAGTTGTTCCTCATTGGTCCAACACAGAAAAGCCACTTCGCAAATAAGGGTACATTGTTGATGCTACTGTTATTTTCAGGCATCTATTTTATTATGTCTTCTTTGGTCGAATCTCTTTGCCAAACAATTGATTTGACACTTATTTAAATTTTAAATATGTTTTTTTCTGCATTTAAAAGTTTTAGCTCTATTACATTTTGAAAGGAATGCCACAGTAATTCTAATCTTTCTGTAGGCAACATTTAAATTTCCAAGCTCTCTCCTCTTCCTCGGATTTTCTTTTTATTGTTTCTTTTTATTGTTGCATCACAGTCTCACACAATCTAGGCTTGCTTCAAACCCAGTATGCAGCAGAATATGGCTTGGAACTTCTCTTTCTGCCTCCAGTACCCAAGTACAGAAATGAGAGTGCCTCCATGTCTGGCTAAGACAAGGGTGGGTCTTGAACTCAGGGCTTCCTGCATGCCAGGCAAGTACTCTACTAACTGAACCACATCCTCTTCAGCAACAGTCATGAGATATCAAAGCCTTCTCCACACTCTACAATGACTCAAGTTTCCCTTGGTAAGAGTTATGCTTCCAAAGAAGAATTCACAAACGGAAAGCAAATCTAACGGTAGTAATATTAAATATTCTTTGTCCATCAAGTTTACTGCAAACCCTAGCATTCTAGACCTTCAAGCAATGAAATTACATTTCTCTCCAGAATTTGTTCTACAATTGTGGAGTTTTCCTCCCCCTCACTGGCTGCTCAGTGGGGGAGACGTGAGGAAGACTGAGTTTCCTGGGAAGCAGACTCCAGAGACCAGGAAAGAGGAGCTGATCTGGTTTAATGTGTATGCTCACTGGCACATATGCATACATTATCCAATCAGCTAAGGTCATATCAAGTTACTGCCTAGTGAATCCAAATGACACACAACCCGTGCTATGTGAGGGTGTTCAAGGGGTCAGAATGTCCAGACTATGTGTCTGCAGGCAAAGGGCAGGAAGCAGGCAAAGCCCTGGGCTTTGGCACCAAATTAGAGGGTCTCCAGTTAGCGGGGACTTCACTATGAGTCACCTAGTGTTCTAGAGGCTCAGGTCTGCTCAAACAGACATGGGAGGTGTTGGTACTACCCACATCTCCTGTCTTTTGGTGATACTGTCTGAACAGAGACTGACCCCATTATACTCTTCATTTTCAAACTGTCTAATATTAAGAAGCTAAACTATCATCAATATGATATTTTCAAAACCACTCTACAGGTATTTAATTCTGTTATTTATTGTTTCCTTTCGTTGAGCACATTTGTTCCTTTGAAGCTTCAAACATGTATATCGTGATTTATGGATTCTGTTATATTCAACACTTTTTGCCTCCCTCATTATCTACCATTTTCCCATGTTAAGAAGACATTTATAGCCGGGCAGTGGTGGTGCACGCCTTTAATCCCAGCACTCGGGAGGCAGAGGCAGGCTGATCTCTGTGAGATCGAGGCCAGCCTGGTCTACAAGAGCTAGTTCCAGCACAGGCTCCAAAGCCACAGAGAAACCCTGTCTCGGAAAAAAATAAAGTAGACATTTATACATCTCCTTCATGATCCATCACTCGTTACTTATTTTTCTTTTAGATATATTTTATTTAGATGGTAGAGAGATCACTAAGTAGCTAAGACCACTGGCTGCTCCTCCAATAGACCTACCTAACTTTGATTCCCAGTAGCAACATAGAGCCTCACAACCATCTTTTGTTCCAGTTTGAGAGGATCTAGTGCCCTTTTCAGGCCTCTAAAGGTACCAGTCATGAATGAGCACACAGATATATGTTGGGAAAATGTCCATACATGTAATAATATAAAAATATTATGAATGTCTTTTTTTTTACCATCGTCTCTGCTACTCATGGGCTCTGAATACACTATCTATATTTAATTTATCATTTTTATTAGTATCTTTGCAATCTGCTCATCTTCCTTATCACTCCTGACATGTGTTCTTCATATAATGTATGTTAGGTCCATGAATATTCAATGTGATAGTTCAATCAATAAAAACATACAGTATATAAAGCTTTGTATAAGATAGCAGCATTCTTTAAATCTTCTGACTTCAATATATTATTTTAAGTAAAACTTTGTATTGATGTTTTATCATTCAAAATTTATGTGGAAATTAAATGTTGATTGCCATTTTGACTATTTTATGTGGCCAGATTTGTTTTGCTTTCCACAGGCTTCTAGAACTTTCTGACAAAAGATCCAAAGTATAAAGCCATGATGACTATGTCATAAAAACATAGTGCATGAGATGTTCTGTACAAGAGATGAGGAGGGGATGTCTGAAAATGCAACATAAAAGAGATTTAGACAAATTTTATAAATATTTCACTGGTATAGTCAAAGAACATCTCAGTATGATTCAGATAAAATGTCTATGCCATCGAAATATTCTATGTCTTATGATGTCTATTTATAAATTGTGGAAGCTATTTTGTAATTTTACCTGAACAGTACCTACTTCTTATCCATCTTAGATTTTAAGTTAACACTAATGTCTTAAAATTCTGGTTTGTGCAATAAACTTCTAAGTATTCAGCATTCTATTAATGTCAGTATTTTTGACACCACAAAAAGTGACTTTTCACGTTACTGATGATTCATAAGTCAAAACAATAAACATCTGATGTAAATTTTCAAGTCATTGCTTTAATACTGGGACATTAGTGTAAACTCCAAAGAATCAGTGGAATCTGATGTGTAGAACTTGAATAGTATATTAATATGGTTTTAGGAAAAGTAAGTAAATGTGGCAGAAAGCTTATTTTAAAAGTATAACTCTCAAATTGTGAATAAAAAAAGGAACATGAATACATTATGTATTACTAAAGTTGATGCTTCATGACTGGGAAAAGAAGAGGAAACTACATAACCATTAACCCTGGACCCTTAGCTATGATTGGAAAATGATCTCATGCAAAGAGTTGTAAAGTCTGGTTGATCTGCTTTTACTTAAACCCTCCAATAAATGGCTGATCACCGACCTTTGCTCTCAGTTTTTAGTGCAGAAGGAGCCCACAACTCCCACCTTGTATAAAAAGCATGATAAATGTTAAAGAATAACATAAATAGGTGGTCCACTCTGACACAATCTATAAATAAGAATGTAGAAGATAGAGAAGCAATTTTAAGACTAAAATATGAAAACAATTGTTAATAAACATTATTACTTTGCATATGTTCTTTCAAGTAGATTAAGGTAATACTACAGCATTACATCTCCCCAATTATGCCCACACACTGAAAAGATTTTAATTAATATTGGCTTTACATTTTCACTCTGATTTTCTCCAAGTGTTTCTTCTAATGAAATAAAAGCTAATTCTTTACTGCACACAATAATCTGGCCTAAAAGTTCTTTGTTTATGTAAATAAAATACTTTCCCATTTTCATTTAAAGTCTAGACATTGGAGGAGTAACGTCAGTGAAACACTACTTATGACTTTCATGCTCCTGTCTGTGGTAGAAGAACAGTATCAGGTGAGGTGTCCTCTCAGAAATAAGTATAAACCCGGAAAAGCTATTTTCTGACTGGGACTGCAGAAACTGAAGTACAGAGGGCACAGAACGAATGGGATGTCACAAGGTGACCCCAAGATAATCACAACATTTGATTGTAGATTCTTGTTGACTCCATCTCATAGAAATGAGTCCAGACAGAACCTAGTAATCTACTGGAATGAAATTGTAAGAGATTGTAGCTCTCTGATGCCAACGAGGGAGGGGGCAATTTTTGAACATGAAATGGAAAATAAAAGAGCTGTGAGGGAAGGCACTTTAGAAATCTGTATGGGGTCTGGGAAGACAATGTCCACACAGCTGCCTAAGAACCACAAACCACTATACGGCAGGTTGAGAGCAACTTACCATGCTATCCCGATAGAGAACTGGATGTGCCTTGAGCTGAGACAATGAGATTGCATGTTACCAAGAGCAGAGATGATTGAACATTCTAGATACTAATTTGGGACTTCAGAAATGCCACTGGGGTGTGTGTGTGTGTGTGTGTGTGTGTGTGTGTGTGTGTGTGTGGTGTTTAATTGCTTTTCACAGGTGACAAAGAAAAACCTTCCTCTTTAGCTCTTTATGTCATTCTTCTGGACAATACTCTGTGCTCAGTGTTTAGATCAAGTCAGGGTCCCTCACATGTTAACGGGGTATTTAAGGCATTAATTGATTTTTTTTTCCCATAGGTTTCCCTCCCCTTGAGTGGTCACCTGCCTGCAAGGGCAAAGGGAGCAGAAACAGCAAGTTGTGTTCAAAGGGCCATAAGCTTCTGCGAGTTAGTTTCAGAGAGACAGCTCCTGTATTGAAGCAAAGGGGTTAGTTTCTATGTGTCAGGGGGCAACGAGGACAGTTGAACAAGGGAAGAAATACAACTAATTTGCATGCGTGGAGCTAATTGAGGACAGACAAATGTTGATGATCCACTAATTCAAATCCCTGAGCACAGGGGAAGAAAGAGGGAAACTAGTGTGCCAATCCATAAAGTGCTTGCTGGAAGCTCTGTGCAGGGGCGTCCTCCATATAAGGTCAGTCACCTGAGCTTAGAGACACTCTCCAAAGGAGGTTGGGCAGAGAAAGGGAGTCCTGTTGAAAAACAGAGTCCTCCATTTTGTGCCAACCTCAGAGAGCTATCCGGTCATGACGGACAGCAACCTTACATGCAGAGTTCTCTAACATTTTTCTCTTTGCATGTGTGGGAGAATTCATTTCCAAAGTGCAAGAAATAACAACTATATATTATAACTGATTTGAGAATACTATTTCTGAAAGATTGCTTGGAAGACTGCAGTTTTTAAATGGTAGAATGTTTTTGGAATGATACTTCCCTTAAAAAGCCTCCCGCTTCCTCATGGTCAACAATGAACATATTAATAAATCATACATATACACCAAAAATGGTTCTTGCCATTCAGTTGAATGCTCAGATTTTACTGCATTTCCAGAGGGAATAGCTATTCTACAAACCATAGCCAGCTCCTCCACATGCCCTGCTGCTTAAGAAGCTGCATTTATTTCATAAATAATCTTTGCTTCCCCCAGAAGCACTGCATTTAGCTATAGCTCACGGGAGAAAGTGGAAAAGTAGCTGGAAGTGAGTAACTTGTCTTCAAACAAGATGAGAGAAACAATAAGGAACATTAACTAAAACATGGCTATTTCTAAATGTAACTAATACACTCCAGTCACACTTATGTCCCTGACTGAATAAATTAATAGGATTCTGTGCTTATTTAGAAATATGGATATTGGGGGCTGGAGAGATGGCTCAGTGGTTAAGAGCATTGCCTGCTCTTCCAAAGGTCCTGAGTTCAATTCCCAGCAACCACATGGTGGCTCACAACCATCTGTAATGGGGTCTGGTGCCCTCTTCTGGCCTGCAGACATATACACAAACAGAATATTGTATATATAATAAATAAGTATTTTAAAAAAGAAATATGGATATTAACTTCAATTAATATAAATGTTTAGGAGTTGAAGCTACAGTGAGAGACAGTTGAAAGCCTTGGTTTTTGATTCTAGTGCTGCAAAACAGTAAACAAAGGCCATGCTCCAGTTCACGTGAACTAAAGGATTGAATCGTGTCAGGAACAAAACAAAACAAAACATGATTTATAAAAGACAAACGTCCAGCAGAATTCCCTCCTGAAAGATATTTCATTACTATAATTGCAGAATTCATTGTTTGTAATTGGCTGATTAATTATAAAACATTAGAAAGTAAAACAGCTCAGTTAACCTGCTATTTTCCTTTAAATCATAGATTGTTAGTGTGATATTTCCCAGTGTTTACAACTATAACAGCTGCTTGGAAGTTAAATCACAGAAAATTTATTAATGTATTTCCCATAGATGGTTGCAACATTACAGTTGATTTTGTTGTTTGTGTGTTTTGAGACAGTTTTGTTGTCTGTAACCCAGGCTGGTTCAGGGCTTAGTATGCTCTATGTAACCCAGGCAGGCCACAAAGAGCATATCTTCCTAGGTGAGTTGAAAATGGAGGTACGTATCTCAGTGCCTGGCTCCAATATGTTATCTGAATCTATGTTTGTTTTCTAAAGATTTCAATATGTATCCACTGACCGGAAAAATAGGTAATTGACAATGTGAATTGTGTTAATCAATGGAGTGACTGCCTTTCCTATTTCCTCTCAGTATCAGTCTGCTTTGCCCAGCAGATAAGACATTGCTCTTCCGACCAGCTCTCTGATCGTCCATTCTTTCAGGTTGTACTCTGACATCTGCTTTGCTTCTGTGCTGTAAGACGGCTGGCTACATCACTCTTTCTTATGTTTTCACTGCAGGCCTTTAGAATGTGTGCTACAAGACAGCCAAGCAGTGAATCCAGGCTCCCCGTTAGGGTCTCTGCCCAGTGTGAGATGATGCTGATTCAAGGTCCCTTCATGAGCCCCCATTTTCTGCAATTGCTTCCATTGTTCCAGATAAGCCATCCTCGAATCTCCATTTTGCATTTATTTGTTTTCTATATCAATATTAGTTCACTAAAATGACACGTTTATAATGAGTTAAATACAGTTCAATTCAGAATGATGTCACTGCTAACTTACATCGGTTCTGAAAACTTCCTTTTTCAAAGCCAGAATCACCTGAGATCTGACACACTTACTAAGAAATCTCAACATTGTCTGGTTGTGCAAGGATGGTGCTTCTTCACCTGCCCGATAAAAATTCAGAGCAGTAGTGTCACTCACAGTTAAACGACTGAACACTCATAGGCATTGCTTCTTCATATAATCAGTCTAGACAATAGGAATGATGCACTGTCTATAAACACACTTTTTTTCCTTTTTCTTTTTTATTGATTTTTATTGAGCTCTACATTTTTCTCAGCTCCCCTCCCTGCCTCTCACCTCCCCTTGAGCCTACCCCCAAGGTCCCATGCTCCCAATTTACTCAGGAGATTTTGTCTTTTTTTAACTACCCATTTACCCATGTAGATTAGATCTATGTATGTCTCTCTTAGGGTACTCATTGTTGTCTATGTTCTCTGGGATTGGAATTTGTAGGCAGGTTTTCTTTGCTTTATGTTTAAAAACCACTTAAGAGTGAGTACATGTGATGTCTTTCTGTGTCCAGGTATCCTCACTCAAAATAATATTCTGATTCTCTAATTATAAATATTAATATCAACTTGTAATTAATTTCATTCTAGAACACTCCCACAAATTAACATATGTGCAAAGGAGTTTTATGCCAGTATGGAAAGCAGTTATATTTTTAATAGCAGAATAAAGCAGAATCATGTCTGTCTATCAACTTGATTAAATAAAGAAAATATGGTATGGCTATTTAGAGAT
>JAQHUG010000050.1:2968352-3006435 GCA_028555095.1 Dicrostonyx torquatus
ACACATATGTGTACACATATGGTATTCAATACACAGCCACTTGCATATTTATTATTGGGTTATTATTAAAGCATGATACACCCATGAACTGTAAACTGCATAAAAATTTTATTTAGGAATTACCCAAGGATCAATTCCACAGAAATGGACTAGGCCGTGGTCATATGGAGGTTCAGCTGAGCAGGCCTTACAAGAAACTCATCTCTGTGGATTGTAGTCTGGAGCTCAGTTGAGCTGTGGACCAGAGTGTCCACTATGACATCTCCAGCATCATTATCTGAAGGCAGAATTCTTACAGTGAACTCTGATTTTGTGTATAGCTTACATGCAAAAAAGGATAATCAAGAGTCCATAGGATGTGTAATGGCTTCCTGTAAACTCAGCTGTGTTGCATTGCTTGTGATAAGATGACAAGAGACTTCCTGGGATTAGTGGTTTGGTTTTGCTTTGGCTTTTCGAGACAGGGTTTCTCTGTAAGACAGTCCTAACTGAAGCTACTTTTAATTCAAAAGGGAACACTCATAGCAAGGCTGGATGTGGCAGCCTAGTAGGAGGAAAAGGGTCCCAAGAGCAGACTGCAGAATCAGAGTCACCCCTACTGCCACTGCTAGAAGTCCCATAAGAATGCTAAGCTACACAGCAATAACATATATGCAGAGTACCTAGCTCAGACTCATGCATGCTCCATGATTGTCGCTTCAGTGCCTAGTGTTATTATAACTTGTTGTGCTGTGCTTGATTGATGTCCTTGGGAGGCTTGCTCTTTTCTGAAGAGAAGTGGAGGAGGAAAGGATCTGGAGGAGATGAAAGGTAGGGAGCCTGGGAGGAGTGGAGCAAAGGGAAACTGTGGTGGGGATGAAATGCATGAGAGAAGAAAAAATTTTAAAAAATTACAAAAAAGAAACACTCCTCAATGAGAAATATATTTAAGAGTTAAGTGATGTTTTGAAAATTCTTGACACATAATATCTTAGAATTCAACCAGTGCTAGGAAAACTCATAAACAGTATGGAGTAAACAGAAGACTTAGTCTATATTACAGGATCGAGGAACTAGTCTAAAACAATCCTGAACCATGAATGGGCACCCAAAGGGCAGAGAAATGAAAAAGATCTAAATGTGTGGCATGTGAGGAGAAAGGAGCCCTGAATAGAGCAGGAAGTGTTCTGTGATGGATCTGTGGAGGTTCCTGAGAGATGGTGCTGTCTTGTGCCACTGTGTGCATATATGTCTGTACAGTCATCTATATAAACACTTATACTAAAAGTTGATGATGAGGGCTCCAACACATATGACAAAGACCGTTTCGGCTTCCTCTCTTACTTCCATGCAAATGCAAATGCTCACTGTGGGAGAACTATTACAGTCCTTGTTATTCATCACCCCAGCCACTGGCTCTCTACTTCATCAATTACTCGACCTGTGCATATAAGTGCAGACATGTGAGAATCATGAAGATGTAACTCCATAGAAAGTAAGGATTCAAATGAGTTACTGTTTCTTCCACTTTTAATAATTTATTTTTATTCCATTTTTCATCTGAAACTCTTTTGTTTTTTTCTATGTTAGCAGAATTCTGCTATTTTTTTCATTCATTCCAAATAGCAATCAATTGCTCATAAAAATAGTTTAAATGTATTCCTCAATTCTTAACATCACGTATTTAATATTTCTTACCTAGAGCATTCTTTTAGTTCTCATTTCATAATCCATACATGTATAATGAAAATTGGAATGCAATTTAAAAAATAATTGACTTGCATAATCTATTGGGCAAAAGTCATTTTGTGTCATTAAAACACAAGACTGCTTATTAATGGCTTATGAGAGCATAAAATATTATTTTATTTCATTAATACATTTCTGTATTTATGTAAATTTTCTTCACTCTCATTGTAAAAAGTCATTTTTATTGCATCATTTCCAAAGCTGTAAGAGTGTTAGGGTGTCCGTTCAAGGTTTTCAAGCCTCAAATGCTAATCACCCATGCTCTACATGTTTCTAATTGGTTAAACAACACAACAAGGCATACGGAATTCCCTCTATTTCCTTTCACAACTTCTTGGACTTTAAGGCCACCACCTCCAAGCAGTGCTCAAGTGTGAAGAGTCCGTTATACACTCTGCTCTGATTCTCAAAGGTTCCTAAGGAGTTTAAACAAATTTAATCATCAGCCATGTTCCATATTAGTCACCAAAAGAGTCTGTAATCAAAGCTATCCAGATCCACAGACAGAAAACTTCTTTCTGTTCATTAGTTAGTAGATTTAATGTCGCAGTTACCTGTAAGAGTACAGAAAACACGTACTATAAATAATATTTTGATGAAAGCAAACATATAAACACTGCAGATCCAGAAGATCAAAAGAAGTTTTAAAGGACCCCGGTCTTCAGAATTAGAGGCAATTCCGAGCTGACTCTTTGAGAAGACCTTTGTATAAGGGATTGGGTGTATTTTTACGAATGTGTCTAATAACAAGGTAGCTTGGTGTGGCGGTTTGACTGAAAATGGCCTCCTTAGACCCATATGGAGTGGAACTATTAGGAGGCGTGGTCTTATTGGAGTGGGTGTGGGCTTGTTGGAGGAAGTGTGTCACTGGGGGTGGGCTTTGGGGTTTCAAATACTCAAGCAAGGCCCAATGTCTCACTCTTTTCCTGCTTTCTGCTAACTCACATATAGGACTCTCAGCTGCCTCTCCAGCCCCATGTCTATCTGTGCCCTTGCCATGTTTCCTGCCACGACAATGATCTAAACCTCTGGACGGTAAGCCAACTTCATCAAATGTTTTCCTTCATAAGAGCTGCCATGGTCATGGTGTCTCTTCACAGTAATAGAAACCCTAACTAGGACACTTGGCTTTCTCAAGTCTATGACTGGTACTTATGAAGTATGTATGAGTCTTGAAGTAAATTTGTTCATGTTATCTCATTCAATTTGGTGTTCATAGTTCAAAATGGTGACATTAAACAATTATTCTCTTATACGACAGTCACATAATCTATGGTAGGATTGGAGCACACAGATAGAAGATCGGATCCAGTCCTGGAACAGATACATTTAGTAAGGGGTAGAGCTGAGGTCCAGGCCTGTTTCTCCCTGTGCACAGCAACCATGTCACACCATTTGAAGAACATCATGCCGGTTATAACTTGTAAGTTACCAAAACTTTGGAAAGCACTGCCTGCAATTGAAGTTCTGGAGGCTAAAATGGAAAGATGTTTGGGTGGGGACTTAGTCTTCACACATTCTGACTGTAAGCACATCCCTAAAATACTTTATGGCTGCTCAGACCCTGGATCCAAGTGTCCTTTTAAAATGGTAGATATATTGGATTGGCCTAAATAATTGCCAGTGTTTCATATCGCTGTGGTCTGTGGTACTAGTGGCAGTCTGCATGAGCTGGCTCCTTCCACTGAGACAGGAAACATAGTCATGCACATCACTCTACCTGCCAAACCTGCTTCTGGCTGAAGTTGGGTCAGGGACTAAAGCTTCATTTTTTTTTTTTTACCAGTAAATGAGTAAATTATCTTAGATTCATACTCAGTAAATATAATCCACTTCAACTAAAACATCCGCCACCCCCCACTGCAAAGTTGTAACAGATTAGAAGGATTACAATACCAATTCTGTGCTTCAAAGACTCTGGTACTGCCTCTTGTGAAAGCAGCTATGCAATAGCTATATTTCAGCAGAGAACTCAGCCTTTCATGCTTGATTTAACCCTACAGTCCTTGAAGTTTCAGGAGCCATACTCCCCACACAACGCCAATTCCATCAGAACACTCCATCCTATCCCCCACTTAACTCCCATCACTAGAAGGACTGTTTGCCTCATACCAGGCTTGTCATTTGTGTAATGCATTTACATTTTACATGTAAAATGGGCCTTAATTCCTTACTCATTTTCTCCACTTAGGAGGTTTTAATCCCTAAATAAGATTCAGTTACATGTTATCCCTCTCGAGGGTCTGTCAAGGCTCTTGGGTATTGGCACAAGGTTCACAAAACATCAGAAACAATGGAAGAAGGGTAAGTTTTCTCTGTCCAAATTAATCACAGCAAGACTCAGCCCTACAATGCATCTATGGAGGTGTGGACACAGTTGCCAGCAGACTCGATTCAGGAGACTCCTGCAGCTTCAAAGGTTCTTCGTGTGATGGTAGTACACATACTTTTGAGGTACATGTGAATTTAGGAAGGAAGAAAATTGGGTAGAGAGTGAGCTTTGAGAATTGACGATTTTATTACACTTGGTATGATTTCAGGAAAAAGCCAGGTTTCGAAAAAGAATTTTTTTATACATTCTTCACATAAATTTTGATAGTCCTTTAGAAAACAGATTACTGGAGCAACTGTAGATATTCCAAAAGTGATTTGTGGAACAAGATCTGTAATTTTATTCCTCATCAACAAGGATTATCAAAGTATTTAGATTATATTTTGATAGTTGCTTCTGTTTAGATATCAACTTATTTTGATATATATATCAGAATATATATGTATACACATATTATCTATATATGTATATATGCATATATGATACATATATATTATGGGACATAAGTAGGAACATCCCCAAGAGACATGGGGCTTAAGCCAACATTGAATACCCTAAGAAAATAGCCTAAAATATCTCAAAATTGAAGAAAGTTGATTTTGTGTTCATAAGGTCAAAAACTGAGTTGTTCCCTGTTTTTCTTTATAGGCATTCATTTCTACACGACAATTCAGAGGTAAATTTCTCTTAAGACTTTCACAGAGGTTGTGTTTGTCATTGTGGAGTCAAGAGATAATGCATGAGATATGGAGTGTATGATGTTGTAATAAGTCTGGGCTCCAGCCAGGGTGAGATGAGCCATTTTGTTGATATTATCTTCGCTGGATTTTATATTTTAATGCTTCAAGTGACATTGAAGAAAACTGAAAATATACTCTAGTGCTAAGAAAAACAATTTTTTTATACAAACCTAGTCAATAAAATAAAATGCATCACAATATGTTGTAGCACTTTCTTCTGGTAGCTTGCATCTTGGTTTCCTGTCTTCTTACCTACTTCACTCTTCTGTCCCTATGCTTTCTATCTTCAATTCTGCATAAGGGGCAAGCTTTGAATGCATTGCCTTCCAAATACCACTGAGTATCAGGTCCATAACTGTAGGAGGATTGAAGACATTGATTTAGTTTACAGGAGACCTGAGGATTTTATAGGTCGTAATTCAACTATATAGTAATTTGTTAGCTATCCATTTCTTTAGACTAGTTTGGGCAATGGTGATAGTTTGGGGTGACAACATTATTTCCTGTCTTTCTCCTCACTATCGAGTATCCCATGATACCTGGGACTCAGAGGAGCTGCTTAATTTTATACTTGCGATTGTGAGCTTGTGTTCCTGTCCCTCGGAGGCAAGAGTTTGTTTTGGGATCCCATTTTGTTCTTTAGTGCCAACAGTATTCAGCATGTGTCTAAGATCTAGAACATAAAATCTACAGTAATTGATGTGTTCATTGCCTCTAAAAGCAAATCACATGTGTGGAGCATTGCCTGTTGTTTCGGGGACAGGGCTAGCTTGTCTTTAAAGTGTTCATTTAAATAATGGCTGTATATAGGAGAGCTGTGTATTTTCTCTGATAACGGGCTCTTGAAAAGACGAATTCTCAGCTATGTATACCTTCACATGTCCTGCAGTAATATGTGCTGAAACATTCATCGTTGTCAGGGTGACGCTCTGTAGCTTTGAAATCACTTTTAATAGCAGGACAGATCTTGTAAATCCAACACTCATTCCACATGACAGCTGTGAGTGACTTAGGCATGTACTGGCTTTTCCTTAGGAATATCACAATTGCAAACTCAGGAGACTAGTCACGGCCCTCAGTAAGCGGCCAAATAGAAAAATCCATTTTTAAGGTAGATAGTTAGAAATTATTTCCTAATATATATTTTTTGCCAACCAAGAAAGCATAAACTTGGAAAACACATGCAAGTTTCTGAGGGAGATTTGCTATGGCATATTAAAGACTTGATAAAGTATGGGATGGTTAGGCACATTGACAGATTACAGTGGAAGCGTTTATGTGTGACTAGATTTTCCTTGTTGGAGCCAAGATCTTATTTCTCATCCTTTCTCTCAAGTATGAATAGTCCTCAGTATAAGTAGGGCAGAATTTGCATAAAGCCCCTGTGTTTTAAATTATACTCAGTACATTACTTTATCATTTTTTTTTAATTTTTAAAATGTTTTTTTAGAATTTCATGCATGAGTACTATGTTTACATCATTTTCACCCTTCCTTCTCTTCCTCCGACTCCTTCCCCACACTGCTGCGGTCTTGCTAATTCATGACCTCTTCAATTTAATGCTGCTTTTGTGTATATGCTCTTAGGACTGACCACATAGGACTGGGTAACATCTCATCTGGGCAGTATTGATTCTCACTCTCTCCATTCCCACTGGTTGTCTGTAACTCTTCATATAGGAATAAAACAATCCCATCCACTTTAAAGCAAAGCATTCTGGGGATTCCTAAGTCCTGCTCTTATAGAGGCAGAGATCTTGCTGTCAGGAATCTGTAAGAAGCAAATATTACTTTGATGATTCAAAAAATAGTATAAACACTCACCGTATGCAGGGTCTGACCGGGCATTGGAGGAAGGCAATGAACAATTACAGAAATGCTTTGATGGTTCCCCACTCCCACGTGGTGCTGGAGTGGGAATGCAGAGCTTTTCCGTGTAGTAGGCAATTAGTCACAGAGCTGCAAGACTGTACCATGACAATTTTGGTATCACATGTTGGCTGAGCAGTGTTCTGGAAGTCAAGAAATTTTCATAGTGTTAAAATTTGAAAGATCTTACACCCTTGCCTAAGTCAAGAACAGTCTAGCAGCATGAACTAAGGTTCTCACAGCATCCATGGAGATTTACTCACAATGAAACCCAGTTGTCAAGCTCTTTCTCCAGCGTCAGGGTGTAGTTTTTGTATCATGTAAAATCCAAGACATAAGCACAGGTCCTAATTATAAATATACTACCTCACTCATCCTGAATCCACTGTTCTCTAGATGAATTTCGTGGCTTTGTTCCTCATTGGCTTGAAGACACCTTTCCCAGGGTAGCAAGTACCATCTCCCGTGTTGATATTTGGTTGTGAAATTGGGTGAGAATCACAATGTATACCTGCTACAAAAGGCTCAGCTCACACTTTCGACTACATGGGGTGATTAGATGTGGATGAATAAAGTGTGTGAGAGCTTTTCAAAGACTTTTGTGCATTGTATGGGTAGATTATTTAATTTACCCATAGCATTTGGTACTGTACAAAACTCTATCTTTCTTATATCAGTGTGGGAGAAGCTAGAACTGGAAAGGCAAGGGAAGACATGGCTTATAAACCAGTACATGGGATAGAAAGACAGCTTCAATAATTCAAACTGTAAGTAACAGCAAAAACTATGGGGTTAGCTGACAAAGTTTTTTGGCCCATTGCAGATAGACTCAGAGAGAGTACTGTGATTGTTTTCTCTTCGCAGGTCAGGGAAAGAACGGGCGGAGGAATTTTATAAGCAAAAGATATGCCAAAAATTCAGTTTAAAAAAAGAAAAATCCTGCACCATGTTCGTACACTGGACTTACCCAGGTTTTTGACATTTTGTTTGTAAGGCATCTGGTTGTACTCTGCAAGGACTCTGGCTACAGCTGTTGCTCGTGACAGTGAAGTAAGTAAGCCTGCAAAGGGCACGATGGTTTGGGGCTTTTACATTTTGTGGAGGGCAGTATGCATGAGCACTTTCTTGAGTGGCAACCACAAATTGCTCAAAAAGGGCAGTATAAAACTACATTGGGCTTTCAATAACTGAGGTCAGTTTGACATTTAGAGGCAGTGGGCTCGTTGACGGATGTCTGCATAGTTTTGCATGATTTTAAATACTAACCAAGCCAGTAAGCAATCAGAAAATCAAAGTGAGGCAAAAATAAAATTTTCTGCTCGACTGAAGAAGATGATGAAGGCCCACGCAGTCTTTATTCTAGAGGTTATTTAAAGATTTGTTTTAAATAAGTTGGATTGAAAGGGAAACAGACAAAACAGTAACTTTAAAAAGCGCCTCAGCGAGATGAGGGGGTGGCGCATTTGAAAATATTCTCCCTTGTTCAAGGAGCCTCTCCTGTAGTTCTGTATCTTACAAATAAGCATGTCAACATTGCCTCTGCTTGTATCATTCTGTAGTATCTTCTGATTCTACATTTCTGCTGAAAGACCACTTGATTGCAAAGTGAACCAACAATTACAATTTGTGTCATTAAAAATATTGAAATTAAGAACAACTATTCTGCAGGAAACTAAAAAAGTCCAATTTGTTTGCAATTAGACACTTCATTTGTTTGTTTGTTTCATTATAATCTGCTTTTTGTGTTCCTCAGACAAGATAGGGGCTATACAAAGGAAGAAAAAGAAACAATATGTGTGACCTACTGTAGTTTTCTATGAATTTTGTTTACTTACCTCTACATTCATTAACTAATGAAACACTAAGATCTAAAAGTTTCAGTTAACTGTGTAAGAAAGACACAGAATGATTTTAGTCACAAACTCAATTATTGTCTTAGAAGTCAAAAGCCATCCTAAGCCTTGGAATTGCCTCTGTGTTTACATGTATGCATTTATTGCATGCATCATGGGCCAAACCTACTAAGCACCACTTCCACTGGACACCTCTTATTCTGTAAAAGGAAGTGTCATAAAGAATCAGTCAAGCCATGGTCTGCATGGCACAGAGAGAATGTGGGATTTTGTATTGACCAAATGAGTGATAGCTGCAGGAAAATGGATGGGGAAATAGAAGGTCCCATCAATTATGTTCAGAAATATTATGTTCCGAAACATACATCAGACTCAAATACTGTATGTCTTCCCTCATGCAGCACCTACATTGAAAATTAAATTTTTTTTATCACCACACATACGTATGTGAGTGAGTGTTTGTATGTGTGTGTGTAGAGCATCAAACTAGAAAGGAATCAACAGGTGTTAGAAGGTCTCTGGCAGTGAGGAAGAGAGAGGTTAATGGGATGTATGTGATTTGAAAGCAGAAAGGGAAAGATGGGAGCAGACGGAAGTGGCAGACCATGGGGGAGGGCAGATCATGGGAGGGGAAGATTAGAATGCAGTAATGACACTCTGTGGGAATGCTACAAAGATAGATGACCTTTCCATGCTAAAGTAATTAAAAAGCAATAAGACCACAATCTTTGCTTTTAAGAATCATATAGTTTTAATATCTAATACAGATTCTTTATTTTTCTATTATTTCATAATTATCAATTCCCAACAACTATTTTTTATTAAACTTGTATTTTTTTTAAAAACAATCTTGTTTTATTTTAGATATTCCCAGCTCCCTCTCCTTCCCCATTCCCACTCCCTTCTCCTTCCCTCCCATTCTACTCCCTGTCCATTCCTCAGAGAGAGTAAGGTGTCCCATGGAAAGTCAGCAAAGTGTTACATCACTTGAGGGAGAACCAAGGCCCTCTTCACTGCATCTAGGTTGAGCAAGGTATTCCTAGTAGGGAAAATGTTCTAAAAAGCCAGTTCAAGCACTAGGGATGAGTACTGGTTCCTCTGCCTATGGCCCCACAAACTTCCTAAGCCATACAACTATCACCCACATTCAGAGGACTTAGTTTGGTCCTATGCAGGTTCCCCAGGTGTCAATCCAGAATCATTGAGTGCCTATTAACTTGGGTCAAATGTTTCTTTGATTTTTTTCATGATAATCTTGACCCCTTTGCTCATATTATCACTCTCCCTCTCTGTGACTCAACTCTGGGATCTCCGGTGGTCACAGATGCCTCATAACAACTAATAATGATTAATAGTCCCATTGAATAAACTCTTAATACAAGCACTTTATTAAATTATTGATTTAAAAAGTGACTAGAACACACAAAAAATTACTGAATGTGTTTATCCAGACTCCCTAAAATTAGTCTATACTTTTACAAATGCTTTTAAATTTCATTTTTAAAAAAACCTATTTTAAAAGATACATTTTAAAAACATCTTTCACAACTCTTCCTAGACTCTTCCCAGGTGTAAGGCCATAAACTCCAACTGGCTGGCCTGGGATGGAGGGTTTATTCTTGTCAACATTATTGACCATTTGGCCAGTGAGTTTTCATTTCTTTCTGCATAAAAGCTTATATAATTACAAATGGTCATACTATAACACACATCATTGCTGTGGGACTTATTTGGATTTCTACAGGGTTCTACTATAGGTCATGCTGTGTTCATTCGTGCTGTTTAGGTTTTTTTTTTTCATCCACGTTTCTATTTAAGATTTCACATAAAGGATGTTGATTTGGGAGGTTCAATATTATTCAGACAAGGCAAATTTAAAAATTAAAACAAGCACAAAAATAGTATATGTAACTAGTATTTTACATATTTATAACTGTAATGAATTAATAACATTGGGTTCACTCAAGTATATAAAACAATAATCAAATATATCAAAATAAAATATTTTTTACTTTATATAAATATAGTATTTGTAATGCTAAAACTCTAAAATTAGTGGACTCAGCAGTACTGCTATTGATTTCAAATTTATGAAATTTGCTCTCCAGATTTCTTTTGTATTTCAATGAATTCATATTTATCCAAGTAATAAGTATTATAGAACACAGATTTTTTTTTTTTGGTTTTTCGAGACAGGGTTTCTCTGTAGCTTTGGAGCCTGTCCTGGAACTAGCTCTTGTAGACCAGGCTGGTCTCGAACTCACAGAGATCCACCTGCCTCTGAACACAGAATTTTTGAAAATTTATTAAATGTGTACTTTGTGTTAACCATAATTGGTATTTTTGGCAAAATCACCTTTTCCCAGGAGATCATAATTATATATTTAATTAATTAATATTTACAATAAGCAAGTACTCTGTAGGAGCTGAGGTAATTCTGAAGAACACATAAAGCCTTATAAATTATAAGCATAAATATTTCGTCCCAAAGATATGAACAAATAATACTTCTTTGCTTGAACTGTGTATGTTTTTAACAAAAAGAAAATTAAAAACAGAACTCCTCAAATGAAGTCCTTCTCACATTATTTTGAATATTTAGACAAATTATAGTTATGTATCATTGTGAATCTCATTTTCTTGTCATTAAAAGATAGGATATAACTTATTTAATTTAACTGAGTTTTTCTTCCACGTTAGCAAGGCAGGACATTCTCCAAATGTGTCTCCTCCAGAAAGGGTATCAATGTGAAAGTAAGTAGGACAACAACAAAATAATCATGCTGGTTTTCCTGTAATGTTCTTAGAGGCATAATTCATGAAGAAACACTATTCGAGAAAACCTATCCAAATTTGGTAGGAATTTTGCAAGTGTACGGAGTCTGCGCTGTGGAATACTCCTGCCCTCCCACATATACTCCTCACATAGTCCTCATATACTCCTCATATACTCCCGCCTTGCAGCAAGAATGCAGGACTCCCTCCCCACTGCTTAGCTGAGGCTAAGACATCAGGCTGAAATGTTGGGATTTCAGCACTTATTACTGCTTCACGAGAGTTTGGCCCAGAGTTTGGAAGCTTCCTTCTTTCACTAGACCATGTGGTGGAGGCATAACATCTCAGTACTCCAAAAGTGAAATCAGGAAGATTGTGAGATCCCGGCTAAACGAGGCTACAAAGCGAGACTCTGTCTCAAACAAAAATCCTTGTTTGTGGTGAAGCCAAAAAGGGAGGAGAATATAAGAGAAAGAAAGTAAACCAGCTCTTCAACCAGAGAGAATTGGGCAAAGTGAAGAAATGACCTTCAGGGTACAGACACACTTCAAACTCTGATGGAAAAATCCTCTCTCTAAAGGTGTCAGACTCTCACAGGACCGGTCTCTCTGTGTGCCAAGTTGTGTATCAAAACACTGTGACCATGCACATTGGATGAGTAGCGTGACAAGCGGACATGATTCAGAAAGAGCCAGAGAGAGAACAGATCACACCAAAGGCCTCTAAAAGTGAAGTTGTACTGTTAGGAAGCAGTAACCACATCTTCACTTTGGAGAAAGTGTAATGGATTGAAATAGTTCTGAACAAATGCACAAGTGAAAGCAGTAACGAGGGTGGGAGACCGGTAGAGCCCAGAGAGATAGATACTCCAGGGTGTCATCAACAGTTTGAGCAGCACTAAGATCAAGGGACATACCGAGGGCCCCAAAAAGTCAAATGGGGCATGAGGAAGAGAAAAGAAGCCCAAACAAGTACTGCCTGTGAGAGGGACTAGGGCTTGATTCACAGAAAGCGACTTTAAGGTTACAAGTGTAAGTAATACATTGGAAGAAATGAGGAAAACTGACCTGAATGAAGGACAACAACCTTTCAGCTAACATTTGTAAGTATGTCAAAATCATAAAAATAAGAAAAATAAGGAGTTGAATATAGCCGCTGAAATGTAAGTTTACAGAGTGACACGAAGTGAGAGACATTGGAGCCATGATGAATTTGAAGTGTGGAAAGAATGGATAGGACAACAAACGTAAGAATTAACTGACATATTCCCAAATAAATCATGATGAACCAGAAAATGTTTTCAGAGGGATGAAAGGGGGGGCCCATTTGAAATGGAGATTAGAAATGTTTCAAGCACAGTGCAGCCCTGTGTATACTTGCTTCAACAGTGAGGAACAGTGGAAGCGTGGTGTTTTAACTTGAGACACTAGAACCAGGGGGGTCTGTGATAAGAGCACCTGTTTCTCTTGCAGAGGATCCTGATGTGGGATTCCCCTCAGTATGCTATGAATATGGTTTATTGCCATTAAAATAGTTATAAAAATTAATAAAGAAGCTGCTTTTGACCCATCACTTAACGAAATATAGCAAGGCTGGAATATATCTATAAAGATAGATAGATAGATAGATAGATAGATAGATAGATAGATAGAGAGTAGGTTAAGTCAAAGAGATGCCATGTAGCCGTTGCAGGAAATAGATGCCAGAAACTTGGCCGGTATGCTATGACCTCATGGTGATGCACAGATTAATAGAGATGGGTTGATTTAACATGTAAAAGTTAGCTAGAAATATACATAAGCTAATAGGCCAAGTTGTGTTGTAATTAATACAGTTTCTGAGTGATTACTTCAGGTCTGGTTGGCCGGGAAACAAACGAGCAGCCTCCACCTATGGGACCCAAGTTCTCTTTCTGGTATTACATCAGGTGGAACAACTGTCAATAATTCCAGCTCTAGGAAATTTGATACCCTCTTCTGAACTCTAAGGACACTGAACTCATCTAGACAAAAACCAAAAACACCTGCAAACACAGAATCTTATAGATAAAAGATAAAAATTTTAAATATCAACAAAATGGACCAGCCCATGGATAAAATTGGGATGTCTATCTCCAAAATCTATTCAGAATTAAAGGGGGTTTCTAGCCAGAGTAAAAATAAGAAAAAGAATTAAAAATTTGGGAAGTAGCTAGATCATGCCTGTTAGCAAATAACAATATTCTCTACTTGAAATCATCTTATAATTCATTCAAGATTTGTATTTATAAGATAAATACAGAATTCTAAGTACCCATCATAAACATGGGAAAAGTAATCTAAAAATGAAATCCTGACAGAAACTTCTTGCACATTACCAGAGAATGAACAACACGCTTAGTCAGGAGTGGAGCAAAGGAGCTGAAGTACCTCAATCCTGAACACCAGAATGAACTAATAAGAGAAACTGAAGATCTAAATGATAAAAATGAAACCACTCACTTCCTGTTCATACACCAACCTTTCTCCACCTTTCTCCACTCAAGGCTCAGAGGACGTGGCCGAAAACATGAGAGAAAGTTTAAGAGCCGTCTCCATCTTTGGGGAGGAGATCTGTGAATGTTCTTTGGCATGGCTTGGTTGATGGCTCTTTAAACTCATAGCATCTGTTGTTCCCTGCGCAAGATCTGGACAAGATCAAGGCTGTCAAGATTCTAGCACAGGTAGCAGAGGGGCTCCTCAGGACTCACCCCAAGTTTAGGGGATATTTGGAGGTCACATATGCCGAAGGGGAGAAATTCACTTTCCCTAGGGATGTAAGTGGCCCATAACCCAACAAAGGAGCCTATACTCATTTGCACATCTCCTCCAAAACTGGATTCAGTGGGACAGTGATGATGCTAATCACAATGGGAGTGATGGTGGTGACTGTGGGAGTGGTGGTGATAGACTGGACTTGGAAAGGAGAGGGGTTGTTGGTATTCAAACAGGTATTGAATGGAAACAGTAGAAATTTGAAAGGAAAGATTACTAGAAACAAAAAGTATGTATTTTAAAGTAACTGTGATGTCACAAATCAAAACCAATGAAACAACTACTTTGCATAGAAAAGTTGGCTGGCGATGGAAAGTTCTGGATGGATTGTCATAAAAGTGTCTTTTTTTCTCAATATCGAACACAAAATGGATTTATAATAATGCTCTCAATTGTGACAGGTGATTTCCTTTTGTTGAGATGAACTTTTAAAAGCTTTGTCTGTTGCCATGATTTGTGTTTTAAAGTAGACCATTAATTGGGGATAAGCACAATCTCTATCTAATTTTCCGTTCACAATGAAATAAGTGAAGTATAAATCCAATGTTTGGATAGTCTGTCTGTTCATGGTGCTAGCTCATTAAAAGCTATCATTTCACTTCTATTTAAGCAGCAAATGAATTCTCATTATTCTTTCTTCGATGAAAAATTAGGCTTCTTAGGAATGTCTGGGATTTGAAATGTTCTTCTTGCAAATGATGCTTCTTCAGCAGATTTATATTCTGGTTTCTATCCTTTCAATGACTCAACTGTAGCCCCAAAGGCAGGTTTTTAAATGTCACTGAATATTGTATGTAAATTACACGTTAATCACCACATTCTGATTATTTGAAATGTGGTACCTAAAGTCTTATTTTTAGTTTACCATCTAAAAAGATGAAATGTAAAATAAAAACGTTTTCCTAAACACTAAACCAAGTAATGCGACAAAAATGATCAAGTACCATCTGTGAAATATATACTAGACTATTGTTGGTTAAATTTCATGTAAGCTCAATGTATAATTTCCCTCCTTCCCCTTCATCTAAACTACAAGATCCCAAAGTGTTAGGACCCTTTGAAAAATATAACCTGTGACAAACCTGCCAAATATTGAGCCAATGCCCATCCAAGTCAACAGCCCTGTGCCCTTTTTCAGGGCTCAGAATTCACCGGACAGGATGTGTCTACAAGAGTTGGGAAAAGGATAAAGTTGATTTGTTGCCTGGACAACCAACCTCAGTGAGCAGCTTGCCTATAGAAGCCTTCAGTGTGCAGGTCATCTTACTTCCATGCAATTTTAAGGACATCGCTTGTATCCAATCATTAATGAGAATTGAGAAGATGTTAAATTGGACATTTCCTAATACAATAGTTATAAGAGCCAAGTGGCTATATTAACATTGGAGAAAAGTGTGAACTCACTCAAAATATTTAATCGAAACTGGCACTTATTTTGAAAGATAGAGATTGAGCCAATAGAATTGAAGAGCACTCAAAATGGACTTGAGTGTCCAGGGGGGCTGAGTATAAAGAGGCGTACTTCTTTGCCTGGCTGCTCCTTGTAGGTTTTTAACTGCTAACTTCAGAATGCTTGACCTTAAGTAGAATAATCACCCTGTAGTGACAGCAGAGGTGATTCGAAAGCGTTATGTAGATGAGTTTATGAATCATGTTAGAATATTTCAGTTTACCCTACAGGCAATGGGAAAATAAGGAGATGCAGGCATGAAAATAAGTTTCAACTGAAATGTCAGAAAGATGACTACAACTGTAGGGGATTTTTAGAAAAAGGTCTTGAGACTTTATTTTCTTGCCTTTAAAATAAAGAGAACAAAACATGATGTTTCTTTTCCCCAGATTCCGTGTGCTGCAGCACCAGCAGGCATCCAGGAAGTCAGTTACTTACTGATAGCAGACATCCCAAGTGTACAAATTAAGTATTTCTCCCCATCCAATCTCACTGGCACTAAAAACAATCCTCAAAATTGCACTCGCATTCCCCATTATGATCCAGGTGTTCAGATTAGAGAGAAGCTGCTTCCTGTGTGAACAGAATTTGGATACTGAGCCAAGGGGGATACACAGTGTGCTGAGGAATGCAGATGTTTCCTGAGAAGAGATATTTCCCTTAAGCAAAATCAGAATAGGGCTTGGAGTAAAATTGTCATTATGCGAATATAAGCATTGTTGGAATACAAAGGGGATGATGCAATGTGTGCAATTATTAAATGTTAAAGACATGGATGTTAATTATAAATGCTGAGTACTGGTTTCTGTCCTTCATTTTGTCTTTTTAATATTCCCCTAAGAATTTGTAATTCAACTTTGTATTTCTTGTCTACTTCAATAACAAAAAAAAATGGTGGCCACAGGAGGCTGTAGTGGTAACTCCTTACGATTTTGTTGCTCATCACAGTGATTATTTAACAAATTCATGAGAATAAATTAGGGGACTGTTCTTCAATTATTAAGCACTGAGAATATTTCACCAACATTTACTTGTGAGCATGATGATTCAACGCATTTGTCAATTAAGAATAAGAAGATCATATTAATACATTAGAATATATATATGTAATACATGTATTTTAAACATATATAAAATATATATTATGCACTTTTAAAAAACACTCTGAACTTACATAGATATAATCTACATGGGAAGTAGAAAGTATAAAAAGACAAGATCTCCTGAGTAAATTGGGAGCATGGGGACCTTGGGGGAGGGTTGAAGGGGGGAGAGGAGAGGCAGGGAGGGGAGCAGAGAAAAATGTAGAGCTCAATAAATATCATGGAAAAAAACCTCAACCCTAACTGAGCTCAGGGCTCTCCAATTATTCCAATACACTGGACACGCTGAGAGACCGAGTTTGCAAACTTGTGTAAAATAAAGGCTCCTTTCTTTTACAAAAAAGATAAAACAACACTCTGAACTGTAGCAATGACTATGTATTCTCAACAAACATCACTATTTCATACATACACATGCATACACACACACACATGTGCGTGCGCGCGCGCACATACACACACACACACAGCATCTGAGCTGCTAGTTAGTGATCAAGTATCATTTGTCCCAAAATTCCTTTCCCCGGTGCATCTATGTCAAATGAAAAGCAAGAAGATAGACATTCTAGGTGAGGAAAAGCATGGACATGAGACAACACAGGAAACCCTTTGGCAACCAAGTGAAAAAAATACACATCTAAGACTTAGTGACAGTTTCACGGAGAGACACTGGTCTCACGGGCGTGCCTTGAAAGATGACTAAGGGAAGAAGCATGTGGTCACTGGCGCCAGGAGAAGGGAAAAGATTTTGTGAGGCGGGCTTCAGGGTGGCTCACTCTGTAATCAACAACTCTGGAGGCTGAGGGGAGAGTTATCACATATTCAAGGCTAGTCTGTCTCAAACTAGAAAGGAAATAATGCCAGAGGCATGACAGTCACATTCACATGAGCCACGAATACGCAGACGTGAAGAAAACAGTATGAACCCCCTCACCTTCCCATAATGAACGCTTCCGTTCAACTTCGCCCCCGTCATTATTCCCTAGTTGGCAAACACACAGTGCAACAATGTTACTCTTTTGCTGCAGTCCCGTAAATACTTAGAGAGGTTTTATTTGTAAAATGCAAATGGAAACACCCCTGAAGAAAAACTTGGCAGAAGAAGAGATGAGGAAAATAATTAAAACCCAGTTTCGCTGGCTGTAGAAACAATACTAATTATTTTTTTTTTAAAGTCTCCCAGGGACTTCCGTGCTTGGTCCAGGGCAGCATGAGGTGGAAGGACACATTAAGGAGTGAAGATAGGAAGCAGGATGATTAAGTTTTGTTAGGAACACCTGGAGATTTCCCTTCTATCACACAGCCCATTGGCTTTTGTTCCCTCAATCTATTCTCAACCTTTTCTAGAAAATTCCCTCTCACCACCACTGTTTCTGGATGTAATCACAAGGTTTTACATCCAGAACCAAGTCACTAAGAATAAAAGGCGCATGCGTTCAATGATGAGATTTTAGAAACAGAGGCAAGCCTACAAACTTCTAGGAGAGGGAATTTGAGTGAGAAAAATCTTAATATTTTAAAGGGAATATGTGTTCATGGGGGGAGAAATAGTTTAACTGTTTAAAGGGAAGGGCGTGTCAAGCTTTGAAGAATTGTGAATATACTAGTGTGTGCACAGATAGTCATGCGTGTGTGTGCATGCATGTTTATCTGAGAAGCTGGCACCTGCATGTAACTGTTCAAGGGGATCTGACATTCAACAGGGACAAGTATAAGAAGGCAAATCTCTGTCCTCTTGTTAAACTAGTGCTTTGAGACCCACCCCTGGCTCTTAAAAGCTTAAGAGCTGTGATTAACATATTAACATATAATTTTGATTAACATATTAACATATAATTTATAATCATCCTGGTAGAGGTCACAATGGAGGGTTGTAGCTTTTAAAGTAATACATGAATAAGATGTATCCATTCATACATAGAAGAAAAAGCACACATATGCAGAGGTTAACATAGCAGGCTCAAACTCTGTTGAAACAGTTATAAGCTTTATATAAGAGAAACATAAGCCTTCTCTGTCTCCAGGAAGATGTTAACCGGGAAATGAACTTGTTAGCAGGTATAGCAAGTACATCGAACCGAGCCATCGGAAGCTCTGCTTAGCTGACTCCCGATTTACATTTCCCCTCACAGGGATAAGAAAAGCAATGCCGGGTGAAGAATGTGAAGAGGGTAATTTATATAATTAATCACAGTGTTCCGATCGATAGAGCATCAGAGGCCATTTTCGATACTGAACGGAATGACTTGTCGGGTGCAATGGACTTCTTGGAGATATTTCCCTTCTGATACAGCCTGTGAGGAAGCAGCCTGAGCTGGGGAGCTGGAGCAGAGGGGGTGATGAGAGGCAGAACAACAATAAAGTGGACTGAAAAGAACCGCACTGCCTTTCAACAAGAGATACAAAAGAGGCCCAAGACTGTCTTTGCTCTTATTTATCATGATGATGTAGAGGCCTGGGTATGCCCACTGATTTCCCTTCCTTCTCCCCTTGTGTCCTTCCCGTTTTCTCTCTCAGTGTCCCTGTTTCCACGGCGGAACTTGCCAAGACGATCCACGGGGATTTTCAGATAGAGTGCTTTTGGAAAATTCCCCAGGCTGCAGTTTCTAAGGAGGGGGTGAGCTGAGTTATATGTGTTTTCAGTATCGAGTGGATACTTTAGTTTTTCTGTGTTCTTTTCGTACCATTTTCACCTAAGGTGTCAGTTAGTGCTCTCAAAAAGGAAATAGTTTATGGAGCAGAAAACTGGCACACGACCAACCCACTCTGTATTTTCGACAACTAGTTGAGAAATATTACTTTTTAACCAATGAATGTGAAACGAGGCTTTGAGTGTTGTAAGTTTTGGCCTGCAGATTTCTGAAATTGATGTATTGATGTAAAATAGGTGGTCATGAGCTGTAAAGAGGCTCTCACAGCCTAGGGATCACTGTGCTGACCAATTGCAAGTGAGAGTAGGGAACCAGAAAGCCTGTCAGTGGCCTGGGAAAATAGGGTCAACAAGCCAAACCGTGTGTTAGCATGATCTACCTCATATAAATATGAGGCTTTACTGATGTCTGCACCTTCTAGTTTTCTTTTTGTGGTGAAACACTGACCGAAACCAATTTGGAGGGAGAAAGGATCCATGTTACCTTACATCGTCTAGTTCCTCACCGAGGGAAGACCAGGATCTCAAGCAGGAAGCTGGTACAGGCCCTATGTCAGAGGCCATGGAAGAACACTTACTTTTTTTTGGCGTGTTCAGTTCCTTTTGTTCTACATCCCAGGCCTACCCTACTTCCTAGGGATATTGCTGCCCCCAGTCGGTTGGCCCTTTCTACATCAGACAACAGTCAAGAATTTGCTTCCACGGACATAACCACAGACCAGTCCGACGGAGGCAATTTTTCAATTGGCGGTCTCCCTGAGTTACTCTGGTATGTGTTTTACTGAGAAAAAAAGACCAGCTCCATGAGTATATGCTCACTACTTACAAAGATTAATCTCAGAATATATTGGGAAATTCGCCCAAGTTATTGATGAACCATTGTCTTCATAAGTAAAGCTCTGTCTGAACCCCTAATATGTCCTAAAACTGTGTCATTGGGACATGCTTGTACCTGTACAGACAGTACATTATTAAATGCTGTGTAAGATGTGCCATGTTCCAGGTCATAACCAAGGCTCCCATTCCCTCAAACATTAATCATTTATGTGTTGGAAGATTTAATTCTTCTGGCCATTTGGAAATCTAACATATGTTGTCTAGAGTAACAGCCCTGCTGTGCTATATTTAGACAATTACAACAAACTCTGCCTGTCTTTTGATACCTTCAACCCAAGTTATCTCCATCTTCTCTCCTCCTGCCTTTCCGGGGCTCTACTTTCCTTACGCTAGTCTTCCAAGAGATATCCATTTTATTTTTCATAGATGAGCATAAATGTGCTGTATTTATCTTCCTTCTTTTAAAGTTTCGTTTTTATTTTTCATTATATATTCATGTTTGTTTTTCTGTTTGGGTGTGTGCTCATGAGAGCAGGGGCCTTTGGAGGCTAGAGGTATTTGATACTCTTGGAGTTGTACCTACAGGCAAAAGCGAGCTGCCCAGTGTGGGTCCTAGGACTTGAACTCAGGTTTCTCTACCAGAGCACTGTGGGGTCTTAACCATTGAGCTATTCCTCAGCCACATATCGGTTCTCTTTCGTTTGTCTGGCTTAGTGACCGCTGGCATTATCCCTGTCACTGCCAATGGCTGGATTTTGTTTTCTTTTGTTCTTAAGGATGAAGTGCAAACACAGAGATTTCAATGAAGCTAATGTGAGCTACACGTGATTCTCTATCCAAAAGCGCAAACTTTGGTCTTTGTGAAACTTGTCTACTGAAGTTTTAATGCAATGGCTTAATGAAGAACGTAAGGCATCCACTCATTCTTTGGAGGAATTAAATTCTGACCCTTCTTCCACGGTAAAAAAGAAATGGTCTACCCAGGAGACTGAAATTTTAACTTACACGGCAAGTCTTAATGTAAGACTGGGAACTATACCAGACCTTTAGAGTGTGCATAGGTCATAGAGATTCTCTAGAACATACAGTTCACAGACGTATTAAGTCAGCCAGATGAGTTCCATCCACGGAAAAGCTGCCTCAGGTGGACTGAGGTGTTCTTGAGCACAATATTTGATGACCTCAGGCATGGAAGTCAGGCCCTGTGCCATAGGGATGCCTTCTCTGGATTTTAATGAGAATCTTCTATGAGCCTGGTGAATGCGATTGTATCATAAAATATCTACAGTAATAAGAAAGGACACTAAGCCATCCTTTGTGGGAAAGTGAAGGAGCCGATGTTTCAAAACACTTCCTAAGAATCAGGGCACAGGTCACTTAGTCTCTCAGTGGGAGTGTGTAAGATGCAGTATCCAGGAGGGTCATCATCCAAGGTCTCGGGGACTGGGGGGACAACATGGAGTTGCGGACATAGGAAGTCATAGACAGTGATATTCAAACTTGGCATTGTCCTGTATGGGATTTTCCCAAACAGATTCCACACAAAGATATGACAGGAAAGGTATAACGTTATGATTAAATATGCAAACATTCACAATGGGAATAAAAAATGAAGTGCAGGTAACAACCACCATCCAATAGACACACAGACACACACACCCCTGTATATACACACCTACACACACATCTACATACACACACACACGCACACACACTTACATACATACACGCCCAGAAACACCTAAACACATAAACTTTCACACACACACACACATGGAGAGAGAGAGAGAGAGAGAGAGAGAGAGAGAGAGAAGGAGAGAGAGAGACTTTCGGGTCTTCGACTAGGACACCTGTGAGTATTTCAGTTTACTTCACGGAGGATGCCACAAGTGTGAGAGGAAATGTTTAAAGGCCCAGCAGAGATGACCGCAGAATCTCTCTCCTCCCAAGACTGTGACTTACGATGCGTCCACGGATGACAGAATCCAGCAAAGGACAGATGTTTCGCTCGCTTCTAGCTTTAGTCGTCTTTCGACTTTCCTTCCATTCACCACGCTTGTAAATGATAGTTTTTCCCTACTAATGTGCAGTGCTACTCCATATTTAAAATTTACAAATTGGTCTTTAAATCATATTTACAAGCACATTTATATACATGCAAATTGTGCAACAGAATACACTCTGATACTATTAATATTTCTCTTCATATTTTAACTTTATTGTTGTGCACACTCTCTGGGAAAAGAGGTATGAACTTTATTACCAAATACATGGATTTCATGTTGTTTTTATGATGAAGGTATTAAGAATTTCCAGTTTGTGAATATTTGGCCCTTGCTAGTGTTTTCACAGGTAGCTGTGATAAATAACTTCGTCGCTGTCATATTTTTATAAAATAGATCATGTCTTTAGTATCTTCCCAGAAGAGAAACTGTTAGACAAAATAGGTCCAATTAAAATATTCATATATCTTCACATATTAAAGAGGGGCTTGGTTCTTTTTCTTGTTATACTTTGCTTTCTTATTTTTTTTCCCCCTGAGGGTCTTTTACTTACAAGAAGCACAACCTGATTCAGGCTGAGTTAAATAAGAACAAAGTCTTTACAGATACTGACTACCATAGGAGTGCATTAGGGTAGCTAAGCCATACATAGATTATTCTGAGTCATGTTATGGAATTCCAAGTACTGTGGAGAGTCTGGTGTAAAACCAACAGAAAGGGAGGAACCTGTCCCTAGTACTGTGTGGGGTGCTTCGTCCTTCAAGTTCTATAGTTCAGCTTGAGTGTGTCTGATTGAGGAAGTTAAACCACAAGAAAAAGTGTCTGGAAAATAACCAATCATATTCTTGATCTCCATAGCTCCTAACACAGGAGAGTCTCTTGCACAAACTGTGACAAAACACCTTTCCAGAATAAAAAAAGACTAACATCGATGGACTTTGAGGACAAATCGTTGCTGCTGGTTTATTGGATGGACCCTGAGGAGTGGGAGCCAGGGAGTGGAGTGCTGGTCAGTGCAGAAGAGCTTGCGAGACCAGAGTGGCAACACTGACCTCACTCTAGGTCAGTACAAAGTCACAGGAGAACACTGATCAAAACAAAACACAAATAAAAACCCCACAAAGGCGAACTCCTATTTCCCAATATTCATCCTGTCTCTGGTGTTGGAAGCCTGGTGTGGGGGTGGGGGCAAGATCAACATTCTAGAACACAGAATACAGGCTGCCCGGTGAACCCATTCAATGAAAGGATAACCTCTGGGCCCAGAACAACCTGATTTAGTTTAGGGAGGGCAGCTGTCACTGGAAAGTGGAGATCGAGACAGGATTCTGTCTAAACTTTTGTGAGAGAAGTACAGCAAATGTGGGTGAGTGATGATTTTGAACTTTAATCCAAAGTATGTAAATTTACTGGTGATGTAGGCTTCACACCTGGGCGAGGAGAAGCCATGAATGCGATTTTGGAATACTTTAATTTGAAAATGTACGGTGGATACTAGGAAGCTGATCTGAGAAAGACATTTAAGGACGGGGACTTCCTGTCTTTCCAGAGAGACTAAAGGAGAGATGACCACTGACGTCATCAGAAAAGGAAGCATGGGGGCATACAGAAAAGATACCCAAAACTTCAGTTCTAGAAGAACCCTATATAAACTCCCTGAGATGAAATAGAAGGACTAGTGGAAAGGAAGTGACAAAGAAAACAGGAAAAAAAAATAAGTGTGGTGTGCCCAGCTTTAAGAGGCAGAAATGACAACCGTGTGCAAAACATCTCCTAGGAGCTTCTTGCAACTATAAACCCATTAGAAGGAAAAGGAAAACTGAGGCTCAAGAATCGAAGTCACCGGCCGTGGTTTGAGGAATCACCCTAAGTGAAATAGCCAGACTGAAAAAGACAAGCAGTTCCTGCTTCCTCCTCTACATGGACTCTGGGGTGAGGGAGGGGGGCAGCCCTGAAAGTAGGAGCGGGGAGTAAGAGGATGCCCAAGAAATAAATAAAAGGAGAGGATACAAGGCATGACATTGCCAAGGTGCAGAATATGTGTAGATTAAGATGTCACAATGAAACCATTATTCTGTGCAACTAATACAGTAATTTAAAAATAAAGGGCAGAGAGGACTGAGACTTTCTGGAGGTACAGTACTGCCACCTGCTGGACAGAGTTTGTAAACTCTGTACCAGGATAATAGACTGGCAATGTTGCCTCGCTGTGAGCCCTGAACCAGGTAAGCCCAGTGGCAAGTGTGTCACATGTTCACAGAGGCAGAAGCTTCTAACCAGCGAGAACTGACTTGTGGATTTGCCTGAATGCCAGGGTAACACCCATGACAAGTATCATTTTGGAGTCTAATGATGGTGTGTTCAGAAGAAAGAAAAGCGGTGAAAAGGAGAAAGTGATGGTTTCACCACAGAAGGAGAGAACGGTTTGAACATCGTTCACAGGGAGACTTCGTAGGAAAATCTGGGAGTGAAGGTTGAAGAAAGAAGGGTTGAGAAGGTATCATTCTGTGATGCGGGATGGCCGGAGGGTTTCCATCCACTGGAGGTGCCTATGGTGAGAAGCAGAGCTTATTCCTAGGAAGAGGCAAGATGCCTCTTATTGCTGTTCCTGAAATGGCATTAAAAGTCTCAGTGGAGTTGGTGACCTCAGATTTTACTCTTGAATGGAGTATTTCTCCACCATGAATATAATTGCCAAAAGGCTTCAGTTGCCAGAACGATCTAAGGACAATGATGATAAACTCCCTGGCCCCATAATTCCCCAACCACATTTGCAGTATTCATAGTGATGTGTTGCTTAGAACCAGTGCTTTCTTTTTAATTACAAAACTGAAACAATGTGACTCAAATGTAATCCTTATGGTCAGTTTTGCCATACCATAGGACACTCTTACCGTGGGGCCGTGTATGGAGTGATGGAAGTGGTTCTCACATGCGTGTTGGCTTCCCTTTCATTCTTTATGTTTGTCCTACAATCTGATGCTAAGAATAAGTTTTCAGTTCGCTCAGTGGCAATGAGTCGTACGCTAGTTGTGGTTTTACTTTTACGTTTCTGTGCTGTTTGCTAGCTTCGGCTCTTGTATTTATTTCCCCATATAATTTTTAGTCTTTCCAATCATTTTTCTTTCTCATTTTGTAGGAATTTGGGGCTTACCCTACATAAAAAATCATCTTTAGGCAATTTTTAACCTGACCTAATCCTTGGTTCCCTTATTTGAAATTCGTTATTGATCTTTACCTTTTTTTATCAGATTCACCTGACATTGTCATTATGTCATGCTCTCTCTCTCTTGCTCGCTCACTGTTTCTCTCTCTCAATTTGTTGATGGTATAAGGACACTGGATTTTTTTTTGTAATGATTTTGTATTCAACCGCAAGTCTGTTTCTCTTACTACTCCAATAGCCCTTTTCTTATCGAGGAACTTTAGGTAAATTGAGATTCTACATGTAGATAAAACAAGAAACCACCGCTTCTATTGGTTTCTTTGCTTTTCTTCTTGATCCTTGGTCAATTCTCCACTTATCTACTCTACAGAAGTCTTGGGAGGTTCACTGTCTCATTCCCTAAAGTTAAAGATGGCTTTTTTTTTTTGCTTCGCTATAGATTTTGGTTGCCTATAGGTCAGGAAGTTATCTTTCCTTCTGACTGTCCTCAGAAGTTCAACTCTGCCATGTGTTGCCCACTAGAAACATGATTTGCTGTTGTTCACCACTGTAAGTCCTTGGTTTTTCAGTCAACAACTTTTTAAAACCAAAAAATAGACTTATAAAACATATTCATCTTTATATTTCTGAAACATACTGAAATTTGTCTCATACAGATTTTCATGAATACTCCCTATATTTTCAGTACCCTGTGTCTCATTGATGAGATATGAATGCAATTGGCCTGTGGTATTCTTTTTTTCTTTGTTCTGTTATATTATCAAAGCCGTGCTGACATAAAACCTGAGATGGAAGGTTGAGTATCATCAAGTTCAAGAGAGTTTCTGTTCTCGATTCTCTTGTTATTGTGTATGAACATATGTAGTCTCTGTAAGCGGCAGTAGAGTAAAGCCTTTTAGGGAACCATTAGTTTGTCACTAGGACTCAGCACCTACCACTAGCTTGTTTATGGGTCATGATGAGGTTCTAGACACAGATTTTTAAAACCACTCTCAAGATAATCTAGAAGTTGAGATGGAGGAAAACACCTGGCTCATGAAATATTGATAGTTTCAGCCAATCTAAAACCATATTACATCAAAAATATATAAATTCATTTTGTGACCTTGCATGGAACATTCATCCTCTTCCGAGTTAATGTTATAAATCACTTAATAAATTTTGCCCTATTCCCATCAGTTTGGATCTGAAAGGGGATAGGAGTCATTTTAAGAGTAACATCAAGTCACAAGCAGGGATGACCATTGCTAAAATTGAAAATTGTCACAAGGCTTGATGTGAAAAAAATGAGCAATCTGGAATCAAGTGTCTTGAGCAAGAGAGGCAGGTGTGCATTCCACAAAGGTAAGGAAGTTGTATGGGGGCTGGAAGGGAGATATGGTAAGAACAGTGTTTAGCAATTAGAAGTAAAAAATTAATAAAGGGGAAGGATGTGAGATAATTTGTGTAAGTGATAATTAATAGAATAATAATAATTAATAAAAATAAGCGCACAAAATAGCAGCGATGCAAAAATCATAAGCGTGGGAGAAGGCATTCACGTGAATCCCAATATGCGTGAGTGTAAAAACTGGGAACGTTAACGTGGCAATGTCATAGAAGTGTGGTATAGTGAACTCCAGTATTGATACGCCTGAGACCTTAAAGGAGGTTTCCAGGAGTCTAAGAGGGATCAGTATAACTGTTAGCATGGACTTTGGCTTCATTCTCACCTGAGAAAGCTGATTTGCAGTTTTTTTCTTCTCCTTTCTTTTCTGTACTGCCCTGGGAATTGAAGCTAGGACCTTACCCATTCCAGGCAAGCACTCTACCGCTGAGCCACATACCCAGTCCAACGAGCAGTTTTCTATGAGGAACACACAGTATCAGAGAGAGATGTTTTATCGCCAATGGTGTACTGCCACAAACCAGTCTCGGGGTCAGTGTAAATAATAAGTAAGAGAAGGGTAGGGAGGTGAGTTTAGAGATGGATACCAAGGTGAAGCAGAGAGGGTCAGGATACAAGACAGAAATGAAAGTAGTCTATATTTCCAGGACAAACCTGTCTACAAGCCAAACCCAAACCAAACACCTCTCCTTTAGCTCTGTCGGGTCATGTCTAAGTCGTCAGAAAACCTGTGGAACCATACACATACAGGCAGCTCCAAGTGAGCTCAGTGGGCTTAAAGTGAAAATAATCTGTGACAGCATGGATCTGGGCGAGAAAGTGGTTGCAAGGATGGAGGAGCATCTGGACAGGAGTAGACAGGGTAGAGTCAAATAAAATGTGAGCCAGGTAGTGGTGGCACTCGCCTTTAATCCCAGCGCTCGGGAGGCAGAGGCAGGCAGATCTCTGTGAGTTCGAGACCAGCCTGGTCTACAAGAGCTAGTTCTAGGACAGGCTCCAAAGCTACAGAGAAACCCTGTCTCGAAAAACCAAAAAATAAAAAATAAAAAAAAAAAAAATTTTGAGCCGGGCAGTGGTGGCACTCGCCTTTAATCCCAGCGCTCGGGAGGCAGAGGCAGGCAGATCTCTGTGAGTTCGAGACCAGCCTGGTCTACAAGAGCTAGTTCTAGGACAGGCTCCAAAGCTACAGAGAAACCCTGTCTCGAAAAACCAAAAAATAAAAAAACAAAAACAAAATAAAATGTGTATGAAATTTCCAAATAATAAAAACAATTTTTTAAAAAAAATCTAAAATTAAAATATTTGTGAAAGGAAAAAATATGAAAGAGATGAAGATATTGCTGTTAGAGCCTAGACACACAATTGTCAAATGACAAATTATTCCTTGAATTAAGATTTTAAAACATTGTTTGCTATTTGAACATATGGAGTCATTATATATTTCTGATTTGATGTATTTCCTTCAGAGTTAATAGGTATAGGTGTTAGTTATTTTCAAGGCCAAGACATTGAAACCATGTTAGTCTTGGTATAGAGGAATGCCATGGATAAAGACCTTCAGATTTAGTATATTTATTATCTACAAAAAGATAAAATAAAGATACCAGCTTTAATATGATTGCAAAGTAATTAAAAATACCTACAAATTCTAGAATTGATCTCAAAATGGTGCCACTAGCCTTTCAAACATCAATGCATTAAGTTTAAATGAAGTGGCCCCGTTACTTTAAGTTGTGCAGTACTTACAGACTACAAGCATTAAGCCAAGATGGTATTTAATTCTATGAACTGCAGAAGGTAGAGGATAAAATAACGCACTCAATCATAAAGCTAATTAATTATGTCTTGCACTCTTTGCTTGAATCGGACATCAGTTGCTTTCTTCACCTTTGAGGACTGATGTGAAGCTGTTGTAATCCTAGCCTCAAGCTGCTGGTAAAAATGATTCTTGCAAATGCAAACTTAAATTCTACTTATCGTGTGCTGCCCTCATGGCAGAAGAATAATGGTTTTGCTCTGTTGATTGAAGCTGATTGAAAAGGATTGCAGATGCAGATTAAATGAGGTCACAAGCCAAATTAAGTGTAAGTAAAACAGATTTTGTCACTTTTTTTGTACTGGACCGCTATTTCAGGCAGCCACGATCCAAGAGACAATGTCACTTCCGGAACCCTTAGCTCCATGAAGTCAAAGATTAGGAGAAAATTTCTTATACAGCAAATATAATCAGATTATAAGAAAGAAAAAAAACTGCCATGAAGACTTTAAGTTTTGAAGAGGTCGGTCCATAATTAGAAGTATTATATTGTTCATTTGAATTCCTTAAGACTCTCTTACACATACGTAGAGGTGACTATGTGTCCTGGTGAATAAGCTAATTTCCCTGTGATAACAGGTTCACAGTGCATGTCTGTGTGCATTAAACCCATAGCGTGCAGGTTGAATACATACTACAACCCAGCGAATCTGGAAAACAGTTAAGCCTTGTGTGAGTGTCCTCTCTGTATTCTTTGCAAATCCCTGCACCCCAGCCGCCACCTGATCGATTGCTTACTCTCCGCCTCAGTTACTTGATGACTGTGAACACATTACATGGCATCTCTTCAGCTCGGTCGTATTTTTTATTGCATTAATGGCCAGCAGAATTCTTGTTTTAAAAATGGCACGGTAAGATTAATGAATATCAAACAGACATAGTCACTTCGTGAATTTTTCTTCTTCTTAATTTTAACCACCAGCGCTTACATTTTGTTACTGGGGTTTTATGGTGCCGCTGTTCAAAATGAGCACATTAGGTTGAAGATGTGAAAGGGTATACTTTAGTGTGTAATAACTGAGAATGTTATACTGGTACACAAATGGTTCTTAAGATTACAAATTAGTAACTTCCCTTGACTTTGAATCAAGCAATCACATGTGACTCGCACTCCCCGTTAACCATCTCCCGAAGAGTGGTTTCAATTTCCAATTTAAACTTCTCTCCTTTCTCTTACACCATAGCACATAACGCCATCAAACTTTTCTACCCTTGCCTCACCCCTGACATTCGGGTCATCTGTCCTTTGTTTATAAGCACATTTAATCGGCATGCACACTGCCATGGCTGAACTTTTCCCTAGAGTTTCAACAGTGGACTTTCTTGCTTCTGACTCAGTGCCAGCTTGCACTCTGACTCCCAATCTCAAATTCTGCATAAAGAGATAACAATTTAAAGTGTCTACATGGTCAATTGTCTTTTGCCACAGACCCGGAACTATTAATCGTAAAAGCAAAAATATTTCCGTTGAAGGGAGGCGTTATAATAAGGGCAGTGTGTGTGTCTATATAGAAAGCAGTGTGATGCTTCGGGCTTAACTGGTCACATGCAAAGGATAAATCAGATTTACACCATGGCTGGTTTGTCAGCTGTTGCTATTATCATAAAACAAACAAATAAACAAATAAAAAGCCTGTTTGGAAACACTAACAGCTCGGTGAAGACTGGGTTTTCCTGTTCTCTGCAGGGCCATTGATGGGCAATAAGGCTAACTGCTGGGAAATGCCCACGGCTTTGTGTGTGCATATTTGGTGTGATGTTTTCAAAACCTACACCTCCCCTGACATTCCATTGTGGCATAGGACGGGATGCCCACTGCTTCTGCAGTTTTCACACTGTAGAACCTTCCAGACCATGTTCAAACAGCCCATTGAATTGAAATATTCAGCTGTGCACTTAGCTTGGGGACAATTAATTGCAAACCTTCCCACAAAGCTCCAGTAGCAGACTTGGCTTCTACACGCTGTCTGCTTTCTCACGGTCCCGCCATGTTCCCGTTGTGTGACACGGATCCTGGGGAGACATGAACAAACAGTTGCTAAACGCTAGACAGGGAGCCTGCCACAGTTGAAAGTCGGGACACCACCAAAGTCGAGTTCGGTGAACTGTTGCGTTTTATTGGGGTTAATTATCAAAAGCTGAGGGAGGGGTTACTTACAGGAGCAGAAAGAACTCAAAGGCAGTTCATCCCAGCTCTGGTCACAGTTCACAAAGCTGGGGAACCGTAGCACCTGTACAGCCTGCAGGCCACTCAACAGGTTGGAGAGAGTTTCCTCTCCAGGTTCCAAGCAGCTTGACTGACATGTGAATCCTCCAGGCAGCTCAGCTGATCTGCGGGTGTCTCAGGAATCCTCACAACTCACATAAATTCAGGGAACCAGTGATCTAGTGAATCCGGTCCGTCACAGGAACTTTCTAAAGTTCTGTTTTGCTTAGTTGCTGGAACTTAGGAACCTTCCAACAGGGTGGAATGTTTCATCTCTCTTTAGAACACCCCACATCTTTATAGGCATCCATCCAAGATGGAAGATTTTCTGTTAGAAGATGCTGCGGTGCCGTTCCTATACAACTTTAATGGCCCCCTTGGAAGGCTGGGTCAGGGCAAGTTCTTCATCTCTGGAAGTTGATGATTTTTCATTGGGTAACCATGTGGGAGTATGGATGAAACCACAACAGAGACCTCACAGACCAGTAGGGCCAATCCCATCCCATGTCATTATCAGCAGTTAACACCAATGAAATATGACCGTATGCAGAGTGGCAGGTGGGAAGTCCATACAGGCACAGGCATCTAATATCATGGACCAACTGATAGTTGGCAGTGACATCCCTAAGAAGAGCATAGGAAGCCTATTAGAATATTGTTCAGTTTGTACAAGAAAACTGTCAAAACTGGGGCTGAAAGCTTGATTTGTCTCACCAGGGGAGTGGAAAGAAAGATGGCTCCTTCTAGATCCCAACTGATACTCGGAGTCGGAGCTCTGGATTAACTGGAGAAAAGTGAGACCCAGTGGTGTTGCTGGTCCTCCACACTAAGTCTTTACCCCAAAGGATACATGACTCTGGGGTAGTGGTTCCATAAAGACACAGTGTCCGGAACAGCTCTTGCTTGAGTCACACCCTCCTAGGAGGATGTCTTTCCATTTGTACACTCGGCATATTCTCTTATTCATACTCTATGATCTAACTACTTTTTCCCCTGTGTTCTTCCTGATTAGATTTACCACAACCTATCAGAGCAACAACACACAAGTAAAGAAAGGTCCTGCTTCATAAGAATATAGCTTGATGAGTTTTCAAAACAAAATGCTTTCATGTAACCCACCCACTGTTTTCACATATAAGTAAGGCAAACTTTGTACCTCAAATTTCATTCACTGAACCTTGTCTGTTATGTCCTTTCATGGCAGTCAGTGTGATGAGGTCAAACCTCAGCTAGTATTGCCTCCTTTATTTCATTATAAATATGGGTTACGCCGGGCGGTGATGGCCCACGCCTTTAATCCCAGCACTCGGGAGGCAGAGGCAGGCGGATCTTTGTGAGTTCGAGACCATCATGGTCTACAAGAGCTAGTTCCAGAACAGGCTCCAAAGCCACAGAGAAACCCTGTCTTGAAAAACATATATATATATATATACATATATATATATATGGGTTACTCTTTGTATTCTATTCTTGCTCTTTGTCACCACATGCAAACTCTTTTATTTTGAAAGCTGTGTGCAGATACTTAGTATAAATTAAAGCAATCTATGTACCCTTTTTGTGTCATTTGTGGTTAGTAAGGCAATTTTCTCAATTATTTATCTGATGCATTAGGAGTCATAATAAAATTCATATACATCTTTGAAAGCACCTTTTTCTATAATTTGAGTTATGAAAGGCCATCAAATTCCATTGACTAGATCTTTGTTTCATCCTCATTGGCTTCTAATGGTTCTTGATGCACACATTATTCCTATTATTAATATTTCTTAAATATTTCTACATGTCTGTTGTCTGAGAACATAATGTGAAATGTAAACATTCAAAATATTCAACACTTGTTAAGCTTTGCTCTTGTAAGGACATCTCTCTACATGTTTTCTCCGAGGAACACATCATGACACATAACAGAAGTCTTTACACTTCCTCCCATTTGGCTATGCAAGGTATCCATTGTATTGATTTAGAGCCTTGGTGTCATGAATCTGCTTGAACTCTTGGCCATTTTTCTTCCCTAATCTTTATCTCTCCTTCATCTTCAGTTTAAATGCTTATAAAACTAATTTCACAACAGTGATGTTGATGCCCAGTGCAGGAGGCTCTGGGACCCGTTGAAAACCAGCTATGCAATCCAGATACAAGTTCTCACACTCACTGTGAGTTTCCAGAACCCCAAGACTGGGGGAGCGGAGGCACAACTCAGAAACTGGAGAATACTGAGCATCAGGAAGTTTGAAAAGAAAGAAAATCCTTGAAAATCTTTTCCTGTGTCTGTAGGGCAGACATGCCCCCTGAAGAATTAGTGCCTGGTGCCTGTGACTCCACACAGATCTAACTGAGATAGGAAGGGATCTCCATTACGGCAAAACAGATTGAGTCTCTGGATAGAGGCAAATGATGTGCATCTCCATCACCTTCAAAAGATCCCGGTTGAGCAAGGCAGCGATTCAGGAGATAATAATGTCTACAGAGAGAACAATGTGAGCCTTCCAGGCTCTACATAAAAGAGGATTGGAGATGACATGCCATTAAAATATGGAAAAGTGCAATGTCATGGTCACCACAAAAACTGCCTTACAAAGAAACGAATGTATCTGGGGGCGAAATTTTATTTAAATGCAGTGAAAATCTAAATGCTATTTTATTGGTAATTCATTTTGAGTCCTTCTAATAGTTGTATGTCTGTGTGTATGTCTGTTTGCATATTATTTGTGTATGACTGTGTATATGTCTGTATGTCTGTGTGTTTTCATGTGTGTATGCATGCCTATGTGTGCATGTGTGTTCGTGTGTCTGCATGAACATGTTCATCTGTATTTTTCTAGGGTTCAATACTCATACACATTTCTTCCAGAATCATGATGGTTTCATTACCTGTTTTCAAACTGTGAAAATTTCTGGCTGAGAAGAATTCATGTTTAACAGTTTACATGAATTTCAAAATTCAGTCTCCATAAACCATTGGACTTTGCACACAGTAATCATTTTTGACTCAATGGCCGTCACCAAAGAATTTAGTTTTCCTTCAGTCATTGACTCTCGGATGGTCCACTGTTCTCCTACTCAATCCTGAAACCTAGCTTCTAAGCCCCCACATTCCTGCTTTATTTTTATACTATGCAGCCCTGGGTCTGGAACTTTAGAGTTTTAAGAAAAAACACAGTGGCATTTTAAAAAGAATTGCTTCCAAGTCCATTGTCAGATTTGTTCACAGGACTCTTCAAAACACAGTGAACCGAGGAAAGAGACTGAGGCAGGCTCTTTAGAGACGATTCTCCCAGAATGCCTTTCCATAACTCTGTTTCATTCTCACTCCATCTTTGCCTGTAGAGTGCATTTTAATTCACTAAACAATGGCGAGACTTCATTTCCCTTGAACCTGTCTCAGGGGTTGATTCAATAACCGATAGTAGTCATTTAAAAAGCATCTATATGGGATCTAGTATAAGACGTGTAATATAAAGCACTTTATAACTACTAAGCCAAATTAAGTTGTTCTATACACGAGGAGATGAAGCCGTGGGCAATTACCTTTACCAGATGAATCAATGCACAGCGGCTCTACTACTTCCAGATGTCAGAAAACACGTGTTTAATTAAAATCTAAAAAACGTGTTTTAGATTAAAGGGAGTTACTTGCTAAAACTCACCTGAAAATTATTTTGAGAAGTATTGATTGCAAAATAATGATTCTAAAATGTGAGCCAGTGTCAAATGTATGGCCTAATAAGTAATGCACAAATGAGAATGATCTCACGAAAAAATTACTTAGGGGATGGCCAGCGAGATGCTTCTGTATCCAGGCTTTCCAACATCACTTTGATCCTTGTCATCCACAAAAAGAACAGAGGAGAGGATAGATTCAGAGAAGTTGTTTTGAGATCTCCAAATGCACAGTACTGTATGTGTGTCCCCACATCATACAAACACATCTAGAATACACAATTATAACAGTGAAGGTTAAAAACTACCTGGTAAGGCTGCCTTTGATAAACACTGCTCAACATTGATGAATGTAAACTCTACAGATTATTGCGTATATTTAGCATGTACAATATGTATTTCTGTACATGTGTGAGTGAGTAACACATACATCTGAAAATGTACAGGACAAACCATTATAAGCCTGTGTTTAATATTTCAAACAAAGGTTGTCCCTGCAATTTTATGGTGTAAAAGAATAACTTCTGAGGAAAGTGCCCTTGTATTTGATTCTGGATTTGCCGTACTTAGTTGTTCCAGTTAGAGTTATATTATTTAAGCCTGAAAAAGTGTTATTATTCAAGATGTGTTACTGTTTGATATGTAACTGAATCAAAATAGGTACTGTTCCTGGGTCTATTTATGTCTAACAAAATATTATTTTAAGAAAAATATGTTTAATTATTAATGAAGAAAAACATTGGGTGAATTAATTTCAGTAGTTTTTTAATAAAATTAAATGAACATTTTGTGGAAACAGATGGTATAACGGCTCTGGCATGCAGTAGTTCAACTCGGCTCAATTAAACTTTATTGAATTTCATTTCTACAAGATTTAATTCACCGGTTTTTAACCAAAGAGCAAAACAACTAAAACAAACATGCAATACCTTTCTCCTTCTATAAAAAATGCTTATTTTAACTAATCAAACACACAAAGGTTTATAAGTGCATCAATAATTTCGTATGGTAGTTTGTTACTACATTTTGCATACATTAAACATTTCAAGATACATACATCTACAGAAAATGAAAGATATGGTATAGTTACACAGTGACTTTCTTCAAAAAGCATCTAGTTAGTTGTAGGCAAATGCACGGTGCAACGATTTTGTGACCATTGGTTGAGTTTGCTCTCACAGAATGAGTTGGTTAAATGAGGTCATATGAACACAATGCAACAAATATTTGTTATTGTTACGGCCAAATAGATATCTGTAAATCTCCATATCTCCATGTTATTGCAAAGCCAGAGCCTAACACGTCAGAAAGTCTTTTATGATTGATGTGGGAATGGGGTTTGTCTACTTTTTAAAACACAACATAGATTATTTCCTGTAAAAACACAAAACCTTTTTTGCTTAGTTTGGAAAACATGGAAGCCACGTGTAACAAAGTCTTTAATGTTTTAGAGACACCAGCTCCATCTAATAAAGGGTTAAGTACTAATGACTCCATTTGTGCATGGGGCTCCAATCTCAGGGCTGTTTATAGCACAACAAGTATTTTGCATTTATATTATTTTAAAATATTTTGTTAATTGTGTGCATGTGAGTGAGTAAGAGGGAGAGACAGACAGACAGAGAGAGAGAGAGAGAGAGAGAGAGGAGAAAGAGTGTGAGTCTATGTCTGTGTTCATATGAGTACAGTTTCTGAAAAGGTCAGAAGAGGGTGTCAGAGCCTCTGCAGCTAGAGTTACAATTGTTTGTGAGGTACCTCATGTAGATATTGAGAACAGAACTCAGGCCCTCTGCAATAACAGTTCATGTTAATCGATTTTGAGATTTCTTGTCATCCCCAGAATTACCATTCCTACAGCTGTTTCTTTATCAAGTTGTGTAATAGAAGACACAGTCCCAAAAGGATCCTGAAAGAAATGAGAAAACAATTGTGGATATGAATTGAGAATAATACATGTCTATGGTTTGTAGGCCATACTCTGAAATATGACATTTTCAAATTTCATGTCTTTTCACGGATTCTTTACTCCAAATTTATTAACTAAAAAGTGTGTGGAAATACAAGGCAATAAAATAGCAAAAAGCCTTCAAGATTCCTTGCCAAAGAAGACAACATTGAGAAGAAGCTTATGTATATTTGTTTACTATCTAAACATTTGGGAAATGCAAATAAGTGAGATGTTACTGAATGCTAACTAGAGCAAACACAATCTTTCGATTGACCACCACGTGTGGTTGAGAGACTGAGCTTCGCACAACCTCAGGGTGAAAGTAATATGGTGTTAGCATTGAAGAAAAAGCAAACGAGCATGTCCCACTCTCTTCACGCATCTGTTCTGTGCCTGATGTGTTGGAAGACGTTATCACCATAAAAATCGTGTACACAGATGAATAAATAAAGCATTGCCTTTCTATAAAAATAGGTTAATAAAAATGAACATTTTTTGGCGAATGGTGCTGGAACAACTGGACACTGACATATAAAATGAGTTAAATAATATACCACTTATTCTGATTAGAATGGAGAAGAAATCTTGACACAAAGGGCAAAGCTTTCAAATGTGAAAAGGATAAAGAGGAGAAAAGTTATGTTTCCTTTGACTTAGTGTTAAATTTTTGATTAACACAAAAAGTACAATTCTTAGAGAAAAATATCAGTAAATTGGTGTGGTGGTTTGAGTGAGAATGGCCCCCACAGGCTCATATATTTGAATGCTTGATTTCTAGTCGGTAGAACTATTTGGGAAGGATTTGGAGGCATGCCCTTGTTGGAGGAGGTGTGTCGTTAGGGGTGAGCTTTCGAGGTTCAATAAGCCCATGTCATTCCTGGTTCGTTTGTTCTCTCTCTCTCTCTGTCTCTCTCTCTCTCTGTCTCTCTCTCTCTCTGTCTCTCTCTCTCTCTCTCTCTCTCTCTCTCTCTCTCTCTCTCTCCCTCCTCTCTCCCTCCCTCCCCACTCTTTCTGTCTCTGTCTCTCTCTCTCTCTCTCTCTTTCTCTGTCTCTATCTCTCTGCCTCATGCTTATGAATCATGATGTAAGCTCTTAGCCATTGCTCCAGTACCATGGCTGCTTGGTTCCTGCCATGATCCCAAACAAGACAGTCACAGACTCACACTCTGAAACTGTAAACGAGCCCACGATTAAATGATTGTTAATAAGTTGCTTTGTGTCCCTTCAAAGCAATAGAAAACACCAAGATAATTGGATTTTCTCAGAATTTAAAATGAAACCAAACAAAGACACAGTTAAAATAATTTTTTAAAAAAGTCTGATCTGGGAAACAGTATTGCTATATTCTTATCAAATGAAGGACCGGCACTTAAAACTCACAAATCATTCCTAAGCAATACAAGGAAGTGCAACTCAATTAAAAAGTATTTAAGAATCTATAGCAGCGTTTCTCATGACTTTGGGTATTGAATGACCCTTTCCCAGGGGTCACATACCAGATATTACGTTATGATTAATAACTGTAGCAAAGTTACAGTTATTAAGTAGTGATTAAGATGATTCTTATGACAAATTAAAATGTATTATTTTTATTTAAATATATTAAAAGGTCACACCTTTAGGAAGGTTGAAAACTACTGCTCTCAGCTAATACCTATTCATATCAAGCTTATTAGACAGCAAATGAGCCAAGGAAAATGTGCCCAAAACTAATCAGAATATGAACATGAGATCAGCACCTGCCTACACAGGTAAACTCTGAAATA
>JAQHUG010000050.1:3013977-3024543 GCA_028555095.1 Dicrostonyx torquatus
CAAATATTTTTGAGAAGTAGAAACTCAGTCATTAATGCAAAAAGTCCACTGAGTAGAATCAATACCGCGAACACACCTGACTTGCTATTCCCACCTGTCCTCCCTTCTCTGTATGTCTCTTTCCCTCTCCCTCATGATCTCAGCTTTCAATAGATTCCATTAAAACAACCTCAAAATACCAAACTTTTAATTTGAGATTTCCTCCTGCATACCTGTGATCTCATTAAAGATGCTGGATGGGAAGGGAGGTCTCCTTCCTCCTCTGAAGTGTAGTAAGGAGCAGGGCCCCTTGTTCCAGCTGCCTGGCTAGCTTAACCCCCAAAATAAATACACAGATATTGTATTAATTAAATTACTGCTTGGCCCATAAGCTCTAGCCTCTTATTGGCTAACTCTCACATCTTGTTTCAACCCATTTCTAATAATCTGTATGTCACCACAAGGTCGTGGCTTACTGGGAAAGATTCAGCATGGCTGACCTGGAAGCTTCATGGTGGCTCTCCCTGCCTGCCTTCTTTCTCCCAGCATTCAGTTCTCTTTTCCCCACCTACCTAAGTTCTGCCCTATCAAAAGGCCAAGGCAGTTTCTTTATTCAACCAATGAAAGCAACACAAATACAGAAGGACCTCCTGCACCACTGATGTCAATCGCAGACTCTTGTCTTTGCATGCAGCATGTGCCATGCTCTATGTTGCCTCCAAAGGCTTTGCCATCTGTAGTCCTCAGGCCAAAAAACAAATGTACCTATGACTGCCTGGTTAACACCACTTCCTCTTCTGATGGAGCCAAGCATCACATGTTGAAGAAACCTTCCGTACAAATAGTATATACAGCAGAGAGATGCCCTTCCTGAACCCCCCTATCCTCCTGTCAGATAACAGGAGCTACAAGCCCAGGAGAACCAGGCTGTGCTAGTCATTACCTAGCCAGAACCTGGAGCATAGCCAATTTTCAATAAAAATATCTTGAACCAATGAGTAAATCAAAGTAAAACTAAGGTAATAAATACTTTGAATTCCCTCCAACTTTGTTAAAAAGTCAGTTAAATATAGATAAAATAGAGTAAATTATGGAAGCCAAATAAATGTTATATTCATATCGATATTAAATTGTCTTAGAAAATCTTACAGAATGGTTTAAGAAAAGTCTTTTAATTAATCAATAAATCGTGTGACTCCAGTTGTCCTGGCTGAATAGAGGTGTGTGTGCACCTGAGAAGAAGTAGCCTGGCTGTGTTTTACTTCTCTTACAAGAAGGAAAATTTGGGAAACATTTGTTAATTAGAGGTGGTCCAAAGGCACAAACGTCTCACCACCTCTAATCTCTAATATCAATCCTGACACCTAAGGCACGGAGAGAGAGAGAGAGAGAGAGAGAGAGAGAGAGAGAGAGAGAGAGAGAGAGAGAGGGAGAGAGAGAGAGCATTAAACCCACAGTGGGTTTACTTAGGAGACATACTTTCTCTGTTAAGGTCCGGTGCCTATCAATCATTCCTTGTTTGCAAAATAATCTGCACATCTTTAAACAGAAAAGCTATACCCCAAAGTTACATAACGTTGATCACTAAGCACTCCACACATGTCAGCATAAAGGGAGGATTTATCTGGAGATGGCCATCTGCATTTCTGGATGTGTCACGGTCCTCGGAAGAACTTCCATAGCAGCACATTTTATTATGTGGCAAATGTGAAGAGCGGTGGCTGGGCTTTTTGCATACTATGGTCCAGAAATTGTGCAAAACTTCTCCTTTAGAGGATTATCTAAATCCGCATAGTAACTCCTGTAGAAATAAACCACAATTGCTTTCTTTAATTTGCAGGTTTTTAACATGATGCACTTGGAAGTAAAAGATTTGCTTCCAAGAACAAGCAACAGGAATAACCAAAGACGTGAGACAAAAATATGTCAATAGTTACTTAAAAGAAATGGGAAGTATAAATATTTCAGTTCTTTTTTATAATCAATAAAAATATAAAAATCCAACTGTAAGTTCCCCTTGAAGCTGGAATCAGATTTACCAAAATTGAAACAAAAATTTGTGAACTTTTGTGGTCACTATCTATATCTGTGTTGGCAACAAAAGGTAAAAACAAAGAATACTTTCACTGCGGTTACCCCAGGATGGATCTACATGGAGGCTAACTAGTGACTCAAAGAAGTGAAAGTAAATACGATTTTACAACACATATATGTAAAGAATTTGGTTTATTTATATAGTAATTAATCTGATTTACTTATAGTAAGACTGAAACTTCTGCAACTTGTAAATTAAAGCTATAAGACTTCTTTGGCACTTGCCACTTTTGTACAAGCACTGCCAGTTGATGTCACTTTAAGATTAGTTTAAAGAATATCACCACTGATGACAATGTATGCTGGAGAGGTTGTGGGGTAAAAGAAACACTCCTGCATTGCTTGTGGGAATGCAAGCTGATATAATATATACTTGGATATCAGTATTGCAATTTCTCAGAAAATTAGGAAACAACTAGCCTCAAGACCCAGTGATACTACTTTTGGGTATATATCCTAAGGATGTTCAAGCGTACCACAAGGACATGTGCTCAACTATGTTCATAGCAGCATTGTTTGTCATAGAACCTGGAAACAACCTAAATGCCCCTCGACCAAAGAATGGATAAGGAAAATGTGGTACATTTACACAATGGAATATTACACAGCAGAAACAAATGAAGATATCTTGAAATTTGCAGGCAAATGGATGGAGCTAGAAAACATATTGAGTGAGGTAACTCAAACTCTGAAATACAAATACAATGTGTACTCACTCATAAGTGGTTTTTTAAGTAAATCAAAGAAAACCAGCCTACAAATCACAATCCCAAAGAACCTAATCAACAATGAGGACCCTAAGAGAGACATACGTGGATCTAATCTACATGGGAAATAGAAAAACACAAGACATTCTGAGTAAATTGGGGGCATAAGGACCATGGGAGAGGGCTGAAGGGGAAGGGAGAGGAACGGAGTGGAGCAGAGAAAAATGTATAGCTTAATAAAATCAATTTTAAAAAGATAAGTTTAAAGAAAATCACACTGTATTTTTATTATTTCCCTTTTTAAAACTTGATAAGCACTGCATCACGGGTATAGACTTTAAAGGTCAATTGTATTACCATCTCCATTTGGTACAGCAATAGTAGTAGATTGCTTCTGGGGCCTCTGAGCTCCCAACCATGGGTTCTTGGCCATATTTACAATAACAGATATGTTTCCTCCTGTGGAGAGGGCCAATCAGAAAGTGGTCAGTTGCCCTGAGACTGCAACTTCCTGGCACTCATCTGGAAATTTCTTCCCTGTAGCCCCAGTTCGACAGTGACTGTTTTGGTTATTTTCTATGACTTTGATAGAAAGCATGACCAAAAGTATTATGTGAAGGAAAGGGTTTATTTGGCTTACATTTACCCATCACAGTATCACTGAAGTAACTCAAGGGAGGAACCTGGAGACAGGAACTGAAGAGATTGTGGAAGATTGCTGCTCAGTGGCTTGATTCTTGTGGCTTGCTCAGCAGGCTTTCATTCTTAATACCTCCTTAGATCACCTATCCAGGCACCACCCACAGTGGGCTGTACACTCTCATATTTATCAGCGAAAACACATGGCCCAAAGACTCGCCTACAGACCAATTGAGTCTTCCTACAAGACCAAGTTTGTGTCAACATGATAAAGACTAATGAGCACTGTTCTAGAAGTTTCTATGTGGGCTGCTGGGGCAATGTCATCAATATTCTCAGGAACTGTGGACTTTGTGAACTACAATAAGGACTATAGTGTCAAGACATACCCATGGAACAAGAGGGGCACGCATGCTACATGTCCTGTGCTCAAAGTATGCAGTGTCTACCACACTGAGTCCTAGCATCAGGATTGGGAGTGGGGGCAACCAGGAGCAATACCAATAGGCTTTATTGTTTGGGAGGTTGCTAGAACATCCAAAACTGATGTAGAGTATTCTACACCTGGCTCTGGGCTTTTGATTTGAGAAACCATGACTTCTGGGAGGAATATTATTCTCTCACCTCATCAAAGGCATTTCTTTGTACAGTTAAGCGTGACTGACAACTGATAGAGGTTCAGAGCTAGCATCCAATGGGATCACACTCTTCCCATGAGGCTTGGGCACCAACTTAAAAGAGGTGGCACAAAGAGAGTGAGACCAGCAGACAGAGAGGATCAGAGTAAAACAGGGTCTTGCAGACACCAGATGTCTGCACCGATCTTGTGCTCATGGCAGCTGTGACTGCAAAAGATCAAATCCGTCAGCATGTGGTTGTGGAGACAATAGGGACTCAGGTACCTGCAGCACTAGCTGTTGAAATATTGACAGTTGATGACTCCGGAAGGGAAGGGAGAGTCAGTGTTCTTTAAAGGTGAGATTCCCAGTAGGTCAACACTGCTTCAGGGGATGGTCCCAAACCTGTGACAGTAGGAGCAGCACAGAACAAAATGAAGTGAGTTATTAAAACAAGAACAAAAAGATACCACAATGTTAGGAAGTTAGCATAGACTGGGAGGAATTAGGAAGAAGACAGCAGAGCATATATGGTCGAAGTATACTGCATGACTCTCAAAACATTGAAATAGTGCATTAAATCTGAAATGGAATTTCAAAAAGTTAACAAGCAATTCTCTTCTGTCACACTTCCTATCATGACTTTGGTTATCTTAGGTATTATTTGGGGGGCAAGCTTTTTGGTGACATGCTAATTTAAAACATTGTGATGTAACTGAAGCAGCTATGATAGAGACTGAAACAAGAGATAACGAAGTCTGCATGTGCTATGTCCAACAGAAGGAGAAGGTGGGGGCAAGCCGTTCAAGCTTTGGGGTGATGCTCTTAGCAATGTCTTCCTTCGCATTGGCGTGTATGGAGAACCGTGACTCAAAGCATAATTTCAGGAAGATGTGTGCTTGTATTTTTTGCTTAACAGAAAGTGGGTATCAGTTGGAGAAAGTCCTGTCCTGTCTGTGTCACATCTCCCTGTGTCCCTCTGGAAGGACTGAGCTCAGTCCCTTCTTCCAGGGTTGTGATTTCTGATGAGAATGGAATTCACCATAGACATTTAATGTGTCTCCTTGGCCTTATTAATGAAATTCACCACCATATAAACGTTCAACCTTCTTGAATATTTCCATATTTATTTCTTGCTATTTTGTGATTGAAAAACACATTTCCATACCGATCCAATTAAGCCCCTATTTATATTTAGAAAAAACGTTTTCTTTGTCTAAATACGAGTTAGAAATGCAGTGGCACTGTTGGGGCCAAGGGTACCCGTGCCGATCTGCCTGGTGCTCTTGCCCAAGCCCTGCTCCCAGCTGAGAATCCTACTGCACAGGTCTTTTACAGGAGAATTTGATCCCTGAACATGGAGACAGAATGGCTCTGTGTAAAACTCGAATCCGATGCCACACAAAAGCCAGAAAGTATTGTCTTTTATGTGACTGCTGTCAGGGAACCTCTTGCTTGGCTAACCAGTTTTAAGCTACTTTTATACATGATTTATTTTCTCAGCTTCTGCTCTGCAGTATTCAACCACAAATGCTGTTTGCTCTATTCTACACCCCAACACCTTCAACAGAAGCCCCTAATTATCATTTAAATATATCATCGCTTTACAAAAAGCAACAGTAATTTTCTTCTTCAGCTGCTTACTTAGGATGAAGACATTGCTTAGCAAAGAACAAATTAAAAAGGAAAAGAATATGCAAAGATAGAAATGGAATATTAATTTTTCAGAACAAACAAACAGTTAAAAATTATGCTGCCAGATTTATATAGACCTTCGTAACTAAAGTAAGTAGCAATTCAAAGTCAAATGATGTCCAATTATTTGACTTTGAATTGAACCTAATGTTTTATTCTTTGGAAATCTTGGAATTTGGACAATGCACTTATTTCTATTACTGAAAAATAGTTATTCTGATGTTATCTGAATTCACACATCATATTTGCAAATAATAATGCTATTTTTAAGTCACTCGTCAAAGATTTGAGTCATTTAAATAAGATTTTTTTAGGTTTTTATTCTATTCAAGTAAGTATTGGGGGCTATGTAGCCACTGCAAAGTAGGTATGGAGTTGTCTTCATAGGGCCCAGAGTCGTGGTTCAAAGAAGTCATGTTTTCATTGAATTCCAGATGTGATATAATTCGGCCTGAACTCCAGTACATTTATGAGAAGGAGAGCCCTGCTGAGATTTCACACAATGGAAAACGCGACAAAATACGCTGCTCATAGAATTCGAGCACTCACAGGGGGTTAGCTTTTTACTCCATCTAATTTTCTCTTTCACAGATCTTAGTCTTAGCATCCACTGTGATGGGTATTGTTGAAAGCAGGCCTAAGCCTGCCGGGAGGTGACTAGGCTGTAACGTTCAACATCCTACTGGAACTTCACATGCACATTGCTTGTCAATTTAGCAAGCCAGCTTCCAAGCTCAGCACATACTAAGCTCCTGCTCCTCCAACTCACACCCCTTTTCTGATGCCAGGATTAAGGAAACCTGGTCAGGCCTACTTTGAACCTGTTGGATAGTATCTCACAACAAAGAAGCCTTGGTGTCACCTTGTGCTAGTCATTCATTAGTTAAATGTAACTAATGAGAAAACCGAGTTGTAGATGTGATTGATAAGAATGGGGTCATCGTAGATTTAATGGTTCTTGGATCCGGTGGGTGAACCTTTATAATAAGTAGATGGGAATTATAAATCAAAAGGACAGGGGATAGGGAAGGGGCAACAGGTCACGTGGCTAAAGCTTGGAAAGACAAGTCCCAGAGGGCAGGGTGCAGCCAGAGCTAGGAGAAACATGGAGTGGTCCTTCTCAGGACTTGCCAAGGCTCCTCCTCCCACCTACAGACTCCTAGAAATCACAGAGAAAATAACTCTGTTGTTTTATGGCACTTTCTTCGGCACTGTGCTTTTCTCACGTGCCTAGAGAATTAAGAACTGGCCATCAGACTCACCCACACCGAGAATATTGTTTGATGGTTGAAAAAGCAATGCACACCATGGCCATTGTGGCAGGCATCCAGCTTATCTGCAGATAGTTCTCAACGTACAGGAACATGTTATTAAGCTGATTCTTACATTATGTATGACCTATCCTTACATGGATCTGGTACACTGAACATCACCCTCCTTCCTGACTCCAAGCCTAATTTAATTTGGGACCTTCTTACACTATATATATATTTTTTGTCTCTTAATTTTATCTTGAAGTCCTAAAACTCTGTGTGGTGGTATTGGAAGGTGAGGCTTGGAGGTAATTGTTTTCAAACGAACTCTTTGGGAGTGGTCTCAGCAATAGGATAGAAGGAGACTATAAAATTCTCCTTACAGGTTTCTGGAAGCCATGGATAGATGGGTTCTGACTTAGAAACAAGTCTATTAGTGCCGTGGTTTGGTGCTCACAGTTTTGAGAACTGTAAGAAACAAATGTCATGTGAACTACCTCGTATAGACTATGTCATTACATAAGCCCCAGATGACTAAAGCAGTTCTGAACAGAAAAGGGAGGTGGTAGAAACCGAGCACACTACAACCACTCAAACTTGAAAGACCTCATCCAAATATCAGTTAACTATTTCCCTCTTCTCTATTTACCTTACTAAAATAGGGGAGTTCATGTTTTAATCAAGCTTTCGAAGTGAGCACATTCTCCCCAAAGAAGTAATTAATAGCCCATGAATGTTAATTATGTTCACCAGGTTAATTTTCACCCAGGATGGCATTGCACCAGAGATCTGATGTTGATATATCACCTTCTCCTTGGAGTGTCACCTGCACTAACTGATTAAATCCTGGAAGATCCATCCCAAGGCTGGGATGCAACCTTGTGATGCTTTCCCAACTTACAACTCGAACTTAGTCAGCCAAACATGCAGGAACATAAGGGAAGTCTGCTTGCCAAGTGAGCTCTGGCCTGTGCCATTCTAAACTGCCTTAAGAGAAAAAAATGTTTTCTATGTGATTCTCTATTCCATAAACATTATTAAATAATTTTTTGTATTGATTACTTAATGCTGCCTCCAACTTTAATCAAATATTTTCCAAATTCTTGGTTAAGTTGGATTAAACTTAGTAACTAGCATAGTGATAGACAGGCTGATCCATGGAGTAACTCAAACCATGATGCTCTTTAGATGCCCATAGGAAACCCTTGCTGGCAGTTAGAACTTAGTGGTTATTGTGTTCAAGGGAGGAAGGTTGAGACAGTCTTGGTGAATGGCATACTTTGAAGATTCCCGGAAGGTACAAGCTGTATCTCCTCTACTTCTTGTGATCAAGGATGTTACCAAGTAAAGGCTACCAACCAGATTACATGTGGGTGTGGAGCTACCATTAGCATGATGCCATGGCTGATTTGAACAGAGCAAAACACCAGAGCAAGCCTGCCTCACTGAAGACATCATCCAATGTTTAAACCTCAGTTATGAGGGCTCTCATTCTGCCCTTCTTGGTGCAGCGGTGTCTCATCTGTTCAAATCAAACTGTTAAAGCAGTGTCAAAACTTAATTTTTCTTGATGGCTGGATAATAATATTCTATCACATATATTTACCACACTTTGAGAAATCTGAATTATTTTAACCTGTGATCCACTAAATGAAAATGATAGATGTTTCTCAATGTAGATCTCAATACATTTAATTTTCTAAAATGGCCATGGAATTCAGAAATAATTGTAATACCTTATCAGCGAGAATTCAAGTGTCCAGAGTCACACAAGTTCCCTTAGTGGTTCACATAGTCATTCTCTAATCACAATAAGAAAAAATATGATTTTAATCCATTAAGCATAGAAGATTTCTGTGATTTCCAACTCATTAATAGAACAGATTAGTTAATTACTAAGCAAAAATATTTAATGGGGTTTGTCCTGAAAGACATCTTAAATTCACCATGTTGAAAAACAATGAAGACATTACTTAGAAACAGACTTAGGTTGGAGACCTCTTGTGTCATTTAATAACTGTGTATTTTTAAGCAAACCATTTTAAAATCATGGAACTTTAGAACAAAGACTGGCATTTCTGAAATGATACTTACATGGAATTCTATTAATCATTTATCAATGACTTATCCAACTTCAAATTTCTGGTAAGCATTCAAAGGAATACTAAATCTTAAACCACAAAGACTTTTGTTAGAAAATATGAAAATATAAGTTATCATTCATATTTTAATAAATATAAATAGTGAATAATAGACTTAATAAAGATTAGAAGTAAGTAACTTAAACTAAATTTATATTTGTTAAAAGCCATAAATCTTAGGTGTTAGCAATTAACTTTATATGTGTACACAGCCTTCATACTCCCCCAGCAGGTAAAGTGCTGAAGATGCCCCACAAAGGAGACAGGAAACATTTCAACTATTCACGCTTCTATGATTCTAGTGTTTCCCTTTTCTGGTCTATTTCTGAACATTTTTTTCTGTGGTTCTATAGTACTTAGATTTTTGTTGCTGAAAGTTTGCCCAAGGTAATTTTAAGATCTATCTATCTATCTATCTATCTATCTATCTATCTATCTATCTATCTATCTCCATTTGCCCATCTATCCACCCACCTATTTATTTGTCTGTCTATATGTCTGTCTGACTATCTATCTATCATCTATCTATATGTATGCACATATTTTGATTTTATTTCTTTTTTATGGTGATGGGAATTGAACTTGGGGCCCCTATGCCTACACACAATCACCTTACCAATGTGACACATTCATGGCTCCCTTCTGTTTTCAGGAACTTACATTAGCTATAAGATAGAGTAAGCTATCATTCCAGTGATAAAAATGAGAAAGTCAGTGTTTGTGATTGCATAGAAGCCCCTGACCATGACCCTCTAACTCATATGGTGAAGGTAGCAGTCACCTATCCACCACCCTCCCAAATCAGTGCTGCCAACTGAAAGGCTTATTCATTCCTTCAGGTGATCTGGATGCTGCTAAATGCGGATAGCGCTGTGAGCACTAATTGTATGTCCTGATTCATCACTGCTGCATGACTGACAGGAGTTCAGAGGATGTTAGATGACTTTAATTACTGGGTCAGTGCTCGCCCCTGCCCACATTAAATATTTTCAGTTCAAAGAACACACGATATATTTCTGTCCACCTATCATCGTTTAACTATTAAGTAACAGGGTGCACCACTAAGGTATTTCCATTATGATGGAAGAAAAGGTAGACAAGAACAATTACAAGATTTATCTGCTTATTGCTTAACACACACACACACACACCACTCTCACAAATTCTCTCTCTCTCTTATACACACATGCCACTCACACAAACACACTCTCTCTCTCTCACACACACACACACACATACACACACCACTCACACAAACTCTCTCTCTCTTTTACACACACACACACACACACCACTCACACAAACTCTCTCTCTCACACACACACACAACTCACACAAACTCTCTCTCTCTCACACACACACACAACACTCACACAAACTCTCTCTCTCTCACACACACCCTTTCTCTCTCTCTCTCTCTCTCACACACACACACACACAC
>JAQHUG010000050.1:3024613-3056595 GCA_028555095.1 Dicrostonyx torquatus
AAAGAATTCCATTGGCCTAAGCCCAACACATCCCTTATGTCAAACATGGTAGGAATAAGTTACCGAGCAAGTAAAACAGAATATTTTCAAATGCATGTGCACCTTCTCTTCTGAGAGTTCTGTAGATGTCTGTCAAAGAGCAGGACTGGAGCTGGCCCCGCAGCCTGTCTCCAGACTCCACACGTGGTGTTTCAAGCATGCTAATAGCAGGTGTTACTTGGGAACCTAATGAGTCATTAGTACAGTCCATCAGACGCCCACAGGCAGCCCGCCAAGCACTCGGCTGTGGCTGACAATCATGCTGATGCAAAGAACGACAGGAAAGATGGTTTTCAGCAGGCTTTTATTGATGCTAAATTTTAAAATCCAGAGAATTTTTATTTATCACTAAAAATGAAAGGGGGAACACCACGGATCATACGGCCTCATACCAGTGTGTTTGAGCAAGTACATTCAAGGTAGAAAAAAAAAAAAGCCAGAGAACTAACTGCAAAGGGCCCAAGCTCTCCAGAGCAGGTTTTGCTGCTGAGCCATTCCCTGCCACTTAGTGACCTGACAAAAGCACAAATGCTTTCTCTCAGTCCAAATTCTTCTCTTTTTGTCTGTTGCAATCCATTTTGCTGTTGTTATGTTTGTCAGTTAGAAAAGTAACCTTTAAGATGATTTATGGAACTGTTTATGAAAATAAAACATATGCAATGTTTGACATGGCTGAATATATATATATATCTGTAATATTAATTTTGAGCAGGGGGTTTACTCTTTTGGGGCATAGGAAGGTAGATTGGATTACATGCTAAACTTTAAATATAAGGTGGATATTTTTTCTTACACATTTTCAATGCTACTGAGAATTTACCTTCCTGTCTATTTCTGAGGCAGAGATACAGGAAGCAAGTTAGGATCAATGATACATCTCTACTCTTACTCAGGATCTAATCCCGTTTGAAGGGTCAGCTCCACACAAACTTAGACACATTTGGTAAGAGGGAATCTCAACTTCTTCCAATAGATCATAGAAATATTTGTAGGAAATTTTCTTGATTGCTTATTGGTGTAGGAGGTTCCAGACCATATGATCCTGGGTTAGATAAGAAAGCAGGCTGAGCATGCCATGGGCAACAAACGCATAAACAGTATTCCTCCATTGCTTCTGTTTTGATTCCTGCTTCCTGGTTCCTCCTGCCTTCTGTAGTTGGCAGACATTAGCCTGTAAGCCAAATAATCCATTTTCTCCCTCAAGTTGGGTTCCCTCAGCTATCATCAAAGCAACAAAGAAACTTAACCAGGACAGTGCAATAAAATAGTGACAAGGAGGGACTGGAGATATGACTCAATTGATGAGTATTCGCCTAGCTTTGGTCCCCAGCACTGTGATAAACAAGCCCTAAAGGCAGAGGACTATAATTTCAGCACTTGAGAGGTGGAGAGAAGTTCCAAGGTAACCACAGGCACCTAGAGAGCTCATGTCCAATTTGGGACTTATGAGAAGCATTTTTATAAAAATAAATAATAAATAAATAGCTTTTAAAAAAGAAAAGACTGGATATGAAAAGAAGAAAGGGGCAAAAGCTTGCCTATCATGGATCTGGTGCTTTGAGGAGCACTCCACACACCCCTAAAGCTCGGTGACAATTTCAGGCTTGCACTGGAGATAGCCTTGTCATGACTCTACTTAACACTGACTTAGGGATGTAAAACAGCCCATACACAAGAGCTACACTATTACAGCACACGTAACTCGGTAGCTCTGCTCTTAGGACAGAACTTAGCAACACTGTACTAATCCCTGTGAACTTGACACCTTTGAATGGAAAGTCCCTAAGAGAAAATGATTTATCCATCAGACAACATCTTATCTCCAGACATCAATAGCTTACATTATTTATTAAATGCAAAGACCGATACTTCAGTAGAAGGTAGGTACTGAAAAAGCATGAGCAAAGAGGCAGGTCCCAGTCTCAGGCCACAGAATTCAGTTTAAGAGTTTGGGTTTCAGAAAACACTCTTAGAGTGGGCAAGAACCACAGTGAAACAATGCCATCTCAGGAGAATGTTGAGAAGCGCTAATGACCTTGAAAGGTAGAGGGCTCTTAGGGAAAGGACACTGTGTTTGCTTCAACTGCTGTGGAACAAATTGTTTGTTCTACCTTGAGTCACGAGCATGAGAGACAATCATAGCTGTTTCAAAGGATTTATATTGTTCAAAAAGAGAGGATCGGCTGCCGTTCAGAGGGACTTAAGGAAACAGAACAGAATTCGGGCTGGGCCTTTTAAAATGCTAATGGAGCATCAGCAAGTATCGTGCTAAACATTATTTGCCTCTTAATAACTACAATTTTCCAGATTAAACTGAAAGAACATGAGTTTAGTGTGGCAAAACCAAGTAAGGCTTAAACTGAATAATCAAACATTTCCATCAACACAGAGATGTTTGTATGCAGAAGTGTCTGCGGTACATGTATGTGACAGTGTCTGCGGTATATGTATGTGACAGGGCTTCCAGTGTTTGTGGCATATGATAAATGGGTGCACAATTCAAGGTTAGGACTTAGTTTCACAGCTCACAATACACAGATTTACTGGGTCAGTGGAGCATTTTGCATGGGCATGGAAAGCCAACCCTAGACAGGAACCTGAAGGGGGGAAGTGAGTGCTGGGGAGAAGGGGACACAATACAGAAAAGGCCAATATGGAGTGACACCCACAATCCTTTGTGATGGTATGGAGGAAATTCAAGCAGAAACTGCAAAGTGGACACGGGTGGACATCAGAGTGGTGACAACATATGAAGAAATACCATGGCTTCTTAAATTAATCAACTAGTTACCAGATACAAAACTGGAACAGCTCACATCAACAGTTCTTTGAAGAGTGGGAAATCACTTTTTTATTAGTAAAAATACATTTATTTTACTCAATAGTGCCTTAAAGGGAGCACAATGTAAACACTAAATAACCTAACAAAATACCAAAACAAAAGAACAAAAGAAATAGCAAATGAATTCAAAACATCTAACCAAAGCAAAGAAAACAGGAAACCCAGGGCAAGCAAAACCTACTGAATAAACCAATACGCTTGCTTAATTAAACGATTAAGTTAATCTTGCTGCAGATTTTGTAGCACAGACTTAACAACCTGTGACTGGCCTCGGAAACATGGTAAGAAGGCAGGTGCCAGTTGCACAAGACCTTTTCAAAGCTAGTATAGCTATGCCTTCTTAGGGCTTTGGAGAGTGTCCTCTGAGGAGGAGGCCTCCATGCTAGGGTGGAGAACATCATGGCATCAAGCTGTCTGTGACTTCTTTGGCCTCCTCATTTCTCTCAAGAGCTATGAGACTTAGTGCTCCCTGAGGTGAGCTTGGAAATTTCCAACCAGAGCTGGAGCAGATCACAATCCAGGATGAGAGCTTCCTGCAGATAGCATCATATCAACATCTTAATTCATTCATTAATTTATTAATTAATTAAAAAACAGAGCCCTTGTCCAAACTCTACCAAACAGCACCCCATCGTAGCACTGCAGACGTGTGTCCTTCACTGGTTGGAGTAGCTTATGTTTTACAAGCTCAGCTTGCTTCCCTTGCTTCAGTGTCTTGGTTTCTTGCTGCAATTCCACCCTAGCCTCTTCTGGATGCTCATAGAGCTCCTTGGAACAAGAACTGTGTTTTCTTTCTGCTTTCAGCAAAAAACATTTTTATTTCGAGAAGATCAATACTGAATACCTCCCAGATAACACATCAAAACTCAATCATGCTTTAGGAAACAATACACATCAGTTAAGAAAGAAGTAAAAATAAAAAATTTTGCAAAAATCATATTCAATAAATTAAATAAAATTCATGACCCCACAACTTTGCTTATTTCTCCAGGGAAGTGGAATAAATTGATCCTTCTTGGTCATTTCATAATTATAGTAAATTGATTAATAGAAAAATATTATTTATATACTTCAATATATAAATTAGCTATGATATCATTAAATGATTTCATCTTTAGTTCCAAATAACAGTGAAGTGTTTTTGTTTGCGCATTTTACTTTTTCTGTAGTAGTAGACATTTTATGAGGACATTGCCACCTAAACCTGAAGAGAACTTTCAAATTTAAAGTGGCATTGACCTATCCATGAATTATGTTTGGTAATATGTACTACCATTTAAAATACTATTATCCTGGAAATCTTTTGAAAGAGTTCTATCTGAACAAGACTCAAAAGGACTTAACAGATATCTAGAGAACATTGCACCCAAGCATAAAAGAATATGCATTTTTCTCAGCACCTCATGGAACTTTATCAAAAACTGACAACATTCTAGGTAACAAAGCAATCCTCAACAGATACAAAATATTGTGATAATCCTATGTATCTTATAAGATTACCATGACTTAAAATTTAAAGCAACACTAATTTCAGAAAGCCTACAAACATATGGAAATTAAACAGTGCTCACCTGAATCACCAATGGATCAAGGAAGAAATAAAGAAAAAAGCTAAAGACTTCTTAAAATTTAATGAAAATGACGACACAACATACCCAAATTTATGGGACACAGTGAAAGCAGTGTTAAGAGGAAGTTTAAACTAAATGCCTACATAAAGAAGCTGGAAAAATCCCACACTAATGATTGAACAGAACACCTGAAAACTTTAAAATGAAAAGAAGCACACTAACCCAAGATTAGATGGCAGGGAATAGTCAAATTGAAAGCTAAAATCAACAAAATAGAAACAAAGAAAACAATACAAAGAATCAATGAGGCAAAGAGTCAGTTCTTTGAAAAAAATCACCAAAATAGACAAACCTTTATCCAAACTAACCAAATGGCAGAGAGAGAATATCCAAATTAACAAAATCAGTTGTAGGAGGGTTCTTCTGTATTTGTGTTGCTTTCATTGGTTAATAAAGAGACTGCCTTGGCCTGTAGGATAGGACAGCCCATAGGTGGGTGGAGTAGAGAGAACAGAAGGCTGGGGAGAAGGGAAGTGTGGCAACAGACACCATGATATTCCTACCCGAGATGGACGTAGATTAGAATCTTCCGGTAAGCCACCACCTCGTGGTGACACACAGACTAATAGAAATGGGATAGTTTAGATGTGAGAGTTAGCCAAGAAAAGGCTAGAGATAATGGGCCAGGCAGTATTTACATGATTACAGTTTGTGTGTAATCATTTCGGGTATAATCTAGCTGTGCGCTGCGGCCGGGAGCCAGGCATTGTGAACAAACAGCCGCACTCCTCTCAGGTGCTAGGAACAAATCCCATACCTCTTACTACAATCAGAAATGAAACGGGGGACATAATAACAGACACAGAGGAAATCCAGAGAATCATCAGGTCATACTTCAAAATCCTGTACTTCACAAAACTGGAAAACTTAAAGGAATTGACAATTTTCTGGATAAATATTACTTTCCAAAATTAAATTAAGACCAGATAAGCAAATTAAATAGATCTATAATTGCTAAATAAATAGAAACAGTCATAGAAAGTCTTCCAACCAAAAAATAAAAAAGCCCAGGAACAGATGGTTTCAGTGCAAAATTCTGTGAGATTTTCAAAGAAGAAATAATACCAATACTCCTTAAATTGTTCCACACAATAGAAACTGAAGGAACACTGCCAAACTCTTTTTATGAGACAACAATTACCCTGATACCCAAACCACATGAAGGCTTTATTAAGAGAGAGAATTACAAACCAATCTCACTCATGAACACTGATGCAAAAATACTCAATAAAATACTGGCAAAACGAATTTTGCATCACATTACAAAGGTAAAAATAAAGTAATAACATGCATTTAACCCTAGGAAACAACAATAACTCATCAAATACTTTAGATCTTTTTATTCCGTGTAATTAACTTTCATGAATATCATGTGGCTACTGCTATTCTTGTTTTTGACCTGGAACATGAGTGTGCTGTCTAATATTATGAAGTTCCTAGGATTTGGAAAGCACCAAAAGATAATCTTCTGTTCCTGTGCATGTACTATATACGGGGGACTTTCTAGATCTAGCTAACTCAGGTTGTAAGATCTACCATAATTGTGAGTAGCATCCCATTGTCTGGGATCTGTGGAAGACTAAAATGATGAGGAATTGAGGACCAGTATCCATTGCAGCCTACTTATTGACTTTAGACAATGCTCTGTATCCCTGACTCCTCACCATCCCCAAAGGGAAGGATTTTACCTTCAAATTGCGAGCCCAAATAAGCCCCTCCTTAATTGCTTCTTATCATGTATTTAGTAACAGAAATAAGGAAAGTAATTAGAAGAAGGTATAATTTTGTGTGACCTTGGGTGAAATGTTCTCTATAGAGGTCTGATAAGGCCATTTGAATCATGGCATTTCTTAGTTCTCTTATTTCTCTAAGTTTCTGTCTGGATGACATGTTCACTGGTGACAACAGGGTGTTGAAATCTCCTACAATTAGTGTGTGGGTATTGATGTGCAATTTACCCTTTAGTCATGTTTATTTTACATAATTGGTGCCCTTGTATTGGAGCATAGATGTTTAGAATTGGCACTTTATCTTAATAGAATTTTCCTGTGATGATTGTGAAGTGTCCTTCCCCATCTCTTGATTGATTTTAGTTTGAAATCTATTTTGTCAGATATTAGGATAGCTACACACTCTTGTTTCTTATGCTGGAGAGGATGCAGAGTAAGGGGAACACTTCTCCATTGCTGGTGGGAGTGCGAACTTGTACAGCTACTTTGGAAATCAGTATGGCAGTTTTTCAGAAAATTGGGAATCAGCCTACCTCTCAGAACCCAGCAATACAACTCTTGTGCATATACCCAAAGGATGCTCAATCATACTACAAGGACATTTGTTCAACTATGTTCATAACAGCATTATCCGTAATAGAACCTGTAAAAAATGTAGATGCCCCTCAGCCAAAGAATAGATAAAGAAAATGTGATACATTTACACAATGGACTCCTACTCAGTGGTAAATAAACAATGACATCTTGAAATTTGTATGCAAATGATGGAACTAGAAAAAAAACATCCTGAGTGTGGCAACCCAGACCCAGAAAGACAAATACAGTATGTACTCACTCATGAGTGGATATTAGATGTAAAGCAATGAATAACCAGCTACAGAGAAACTAGGTAACAAAGAAAACCCTAAGAGAAACATACATGATCCCCTTGGAAAAAGGAAATAGACAAGATCGGAGAAAACTGGGAACCTGGGGCAAGAGGGGAAGGAAAGGTAGAAGAGCAGGAGGGGAGAAGTGAAGCAGGGAGGAGAACATGTGGGAATGGGATGTTCAAGATGGGGGAAGGACGAGACTAAGAGCAAGATAAAACTGGTAGGTTGCCTATTTTTAGTATGCCATGGAATGGTAGGATTGGCATAGTAAAAATAGGCAACTTACCACAAGTAATCTATAGATTCAGTGTAATCCCTGTCAAAATTCTAAATACAATTCTTCACAGATCTTGAAAGGGCAATTTTATCCTCATATGGAAAACAAACAACGTACAAACAAACAAACAAAACAGAATAGCTAAAACGATCCTGAACAGTAAAAGAACTGCTGGAGATCTCACTTGTCTGGTAAATTAATAAAAACATCATGGTATTGGCTTTAAAACAAATAACACTGGTCAATGGAATTGAAATAAAGACAAAGATGTATATCCACACAAGTATGATCATCTGAGTTTTGATAAGCCAGAAATACACACTGGAAACAAAGACAGTATCTTCAACAGATGGTTCTGGTCAAATCTTATGGCTGTGTGTAGAAGAATAAAAATAGATTCATACTTATTACACTGCCCAAAACTCAAGCCCAAGTGGACCAAAGACTTCAACATAAAACTAGATACTTTGAGCTTGAGAGAAGAGAAAGTGGGGAATAGCCTTAAAATCTCTCATAAAAGACAAGACTTTCTGAACAGAACACCATTAGCACATGCAGGAAGATCAGCAATCAATGGGACCTCATGAAATGGAGAACTTCTATGAGGTACAGGGCACCATCAATCAGACAAAACAGTTGCCTACACAATGGGAAAATAATTTAACAACTCCATATCCTATAGAGAACAAATATCCAACATATATAAATAACTCAAAAAGCTTGATATAAAAAACAGAAATAATTCAATTAAAAATGGGATATATAAACATAATTTTATATATTTACAAATATATATATATATATATATATATATATATACAAACATGATTCTCAAAATCTGAATGATGGTAGTTACACTGTACATATGCCTATTATATTGGTTCCCTTTGTATTTCTATGAAAGAATGACTAACAAACTACAACTTAAAGAAGAAAAACCATTTTATTTTGGTTTATAATTGCAGAAGGAGAGAGTTCATCATGGTAGAGACATCATGACAGCAGCAGTATGAGGCTGGCCTGGAGGGCAGGAAGTAGAGAAATGGCATATGCACACAGGAAGCAGTGATATGAAACAGGAAGTAGAATCATGCTCGGTAATCTCAAAGTCCATCCTGGGGGATGTAGGACTCCACTTTCTAAAATTTTTATGTTACCTCCAGATAGCACAACCAATAGCATGCCACATATGTGAGACTTTGGAGGAGATTTTTCATTTAAACTATCAGAACAATATTTTGTGATTTTGAGAGTATATATATATATATATATATATATATATATTAGCATAATTCTCAAGAATCTGAATGATGAATTTTATATGTCATCAATCATTTAGTCCTGCTTTCAGTCAGGGGGTTTTATTTCTAAAAGTGTTAGAGATGGGATCACTGGGTTATAACTAAATGGAGACCAGGAAAAGAAAAACCAAATGTGCAACACACTCCTATAAAACCCATTCCTCCGTATGTGCACACGCAAGTATAGCTGTGAAGGAAATTAAGTGAATCCATTCAACACTGTACTGCAGAAGTCACAAGTTTGTGCATGTTTGTGGGGTTTCTGGAATTGCTAGTGGGCTTTGATAGCATGTTCAAATATGTAAATATGGTATTGACTCCCACATCGCATAAAGAACCAAGATTCATTTAAATAACCTTGGTGGAAATGTTGAAAATAAGTATAGAGTATTAGAATTATATTTAGAAAGAGAATGCCTGAGTGCTGTACAGTCCCGAAAATATAATTAAGCGAAAAAAATTTGCTTTTAGAGCTTGGAAGGATTTGAAGTGTCACCATTAATGTCTGAGTTGGATTTTGCTCCATTAACAAAATATGTCCTAGAGTGCTACAGTCCCAGGAAGCCATTGATGGTTAGTGAGTATTTGAAAGACAGGTCCCCATTTTGGAATTATTACTGATTAGAAATGTTTCAGATCTAACTTGTGAGCACCCTGAACTGGAAACCTTTCTTAATAAAGCAATTGAGTCCTCGTGCATATATAGGCATATATAATACACATACACGCATATACATGTATATGTCATCAATCATTTATCTATTTATCCATCCATTAATACATGTTTATATGTTCTCTCCCTTTCATTCAATTTCCAGTTGCTTTTCATTTTTACTGGACAGACTGTTCGTTTCATCTGTATTGATGTAGACCTGGTGTTGGTGAAAGTACAGACCAACTTTTCTTCGCAAGGAATTTGACATTTGATCAACTTTGCGACTGGAAATGTCTGAGGTTCTGATCTGTGACCAGACAGAACTTTAGCCTTTGCTCTTGTCACTAGCTAACTGTGATCTGGGTTGTATACACTGTGTTTCCTCATTTATAAAGTTTTATGAATATGTTTTATGAATATGAATATGATTATGTTTTAATGAACATTGCAATATCAAAACGCCTTCCAGTATGCAAAGAAATAAACAGACAATCAGTGTGTCGGACCTCTTTGAGAGGAACCTATAATCCTATAAAAGATGCAAATTCAGAGATGCTCACAGGGCTGTTGAGGAGCCAGGCTACTGGTTAGCTGAGTGGCCATGCCTCTGACTCCCTTCTGTGCCTGTTCTGTCTACTTACTATAGACAGATTGCCTAGCTGATAATGTCACATTACTTATGTGTCACACAAAGCTGCAACTCTAGGACATATACTAGTGAGAAAATAACTTCCTACTTATGTCAGCTCTTTAGAGTCACAACCAGCAGGAAGCCTCCAAATATGAATGACGCTCATCAGTAATTGAGGTTGATGAGTGAGCCCCAGCCACTCCCAACTCAGAATTACATGTAATACACTTGTCAGGCCTACCATTGTGGCTTAATTACAGAAGCCACCAGGAAACCATAGCTCTCATCTTTCACACAGACACATTCATGAACCCATTCATTCATCTTACTTTTAAATCAATAGTTCGCCTTACAAACTATTATTTCAAAGGTTCTTCGACAACACAACTTTGCCAATCCTTGCTTTTCTCCCTATAGTCATGGGTAGACTCAGTGTTCCTGGCTTCTGGTTACTGAGTCATTTCATACTTCCAAGAGTCATTTCATAAGGTCATTAGCGTCACTTACTACTGCAGCGATAGTGGGACACATTTGAATTATAAGCATACAAATTTCCATTTTCTACAAATGAGTTCTGCAGAAATTAAGGCAGAGTGGGTGCATTTGATGCTAAGTTTTCTTAAGAATTTTTAGGACTATCTCAAAATACTGTATCTGGTATATCAAGATGGATTTTGAAAAAGCTGAGCTTTTAGGTACTTTTGATATTAATTCTTTTCTAAGTTATTCATCTGCCCTCATATTAAAACTAAGCAAGGCAAAATTATTCTATAGTACATTCATTTTGACTTATCTCCTTAAAAATTTTTGTATAAATATTATTTATGAGCGTCCTTGGAATTTGGGGATCCATCTCTGCACAGACCTGCAAATATTCTCATTTATTTGCTTTTATCTCCTTCAGAACTTGAATAACTCAGTGACAGCATAGTAAAGAATAGGAAATCGGTGATATCCTGGTAGTGCCTTTATGCCCACAACCAAGGGTAATGATAAGCCAAGCCTTTTGTGATGCCAACTTTACACAAATCTATGTTTAAGTGGATTAGAATTTTGACTCCAAAATAAGTCAGATCTATGTTTGAATGTTTTCTTTAAGGTTCATTGCCTTCCAAAGCCAATTCTGAGATGTTCATAAGAATAAGATCACTGATGTATCTGAAGCAGTAAGTATCAATTAGTAGAGATGGGCACTCATTAAATTTGATTGTGTAATCTGAACAGTGGGAGTCTAAAGACCATTTTCTAATAGAATTCTTTAAAGGTTACCTTTAATCATCCATAGTATATGTCAGCAAGCCTTCTTGCAATAGTCTATGTGTGTGTGTTTGTACTTTGTGAATTGTATACTTCTTGAACAATTCAATTCATCAGTACATAACATAACTAAACTACAAGTAAGAAAGTTGGCACTGGAAAGAAGGCAATAAATAAGTATAAAACATAAGTATGGTTGTAGATTCCCTGAAACCAAAGACTCCAGCTGAATTATACAAAAAACTTCCAAGATATAGAAGGACAGGGTGATGTGTTTCTTTGAAATATATAACAGAAATTACCAAAGCTTTTAAAGTCTTAAAATATTTCAAACAAAAAATTAATTAAAAGCCTGAGGGGTTATACACCTGTTTTTTCAGAGTAAGACGAAACTTAGAGACAGCCTACCTAGTACTAAAAGGTTGTAGCACAGAGCCAAGCAATATCCAGTGAGGGGTGAAAGGTTGGATGGTTAGGTTTAGGTTTTGGTGGTCAAACATTCTTCAAAACATTATCTGAGAAAAGCTAAAAGAAACAAAACATCCTTAGCCTCATAGAACAAGAAATCCAGAGTCTATAAAAATCAATGGGTTTCAAATAGGTAAAACCATTTGGAAATATAAAATTATAAGCCCCATAGTTCACAATTTCAAAATTTTCTAAACGATTACAACAATCAAGTAGTTATAGGATTGAACTAACCATGAAACAAACTCAAATATCTATGTTTAAAGGAAGACAGTGATGTATAATAGGGAAAGAGAATTCATAAAATGCTGAAAAGGAGTCACCCACACAGAGGATGGAATTTGTTCTCACACTGTATAGTGATGCCAAATCCCACTCGTACAGGAAGCAACTTGAAACTTACAAAGATTCAGACAAAGAATTTAAACTCTCCCACTGGAACGCATAAAGTTCAACGAGGCAATACTGGCTTTTGAAAACATCTTGAGAGTTAAAATAACCCAGAGGAGAAGTAGCAAGTAGTGTGTAATTCCACAGAGAAGGGATACTTAGCCTGGGAAATGTCACAGAGGTGGAACATGTTAACAAGGTTAACGAGGAGTGAAGAGAAGACTAACCTGAAGTTCCTGCCTCACTGATGTATGAGCACAGCATGGAAACTTGCATCTACAATGGATGACTAGCATGGAATCACTCAGAGGGATGGCCTGATACGAGTGGTGTTGCACAGGCACACTTACTTTATCACTGTAAAGATCTAAACCAGAATGATCTGGTGGAGAATAGAGATTGAGTGCAGGAGCACTCATCTCCAATACGTTCTAGAGCTGAAGCTCGCCTGTTTTAGGACACACACAGATTCACTCTGAAGGCGCCCTGAAAGCCCAGCATTATTTTCCCAGGTTTCCCATTCAATCAGAGCGGTGGATTGGGACCTATAAAGGACAGTTTGAGGAACAGTGGACTCTGTGCAGAACTACCCTGTTCTTCAGAAGAGAGCTACATTATTTTCTCCAAATGAATAGGCTATGTAATACTAATGCATATAATCTACCTTAATCTAATCTGATCATTAATCACCTGATCTAACTTGGTACGAGAAGGTCATAAGAAAATACATAATTAATGTCACTGGACTAAGGAGAACTGGGCTAAGGAGAACCCTTGTCCACAAGTTCAAAGGTGAGTTCTCATGTTTGCGTTGGGTTAGATCTATTTCTGTCTCTTTTCTTCTGTGTGACCTCTGGAGAGTTAGGAACCACTTCCCAGAGGCTCAGTGAGAAATTGATAGCTTCACATTTTGCAATTGGATAAGCACCCCCAGAAGGCATTGCAAATATTAAATAATATTTTTATTGATTTTTATTGAGCTCTACATTTTTCTCTGCTCCCCTCCCTGCCTTTGCCCTCCCCTCTTCAATCCTCCCCCAAGTACCCCATGCTCCCAATTTACTCAGGAGATCTTGTCTTTTTCTACTTCCCATGTAGATTAGATCTATGTAAGTCTCTCTTAGTATCCTCATTGTTGCTTAAGTTCTCTGGATATTTAACAATTAAATATAGTTTGTTCATCATAAAACTGCCAGCACCATCCCTGGCACACAGAAATCCTGACAAACATTTACATAAAGAACAAAGAACAATTGCAACTTAGTCTGGGCAATGGTTGTGTAAAACATCTTACCTAGAATTTCTAGGATCACTTCCCAATTTCAGTGTGTTACCATAAGCCCAGCCTAGATAATTATTTATAACTCTTAAAAATGATGGTGGAGTGGGACTTAAGAGACACTAATAATGCTTAGCTTCAGATTATCAGCCAATGCAACATGAAATTATTAACTAAAATGGGGAGAATATGTTGGCTTATGAAATATTCATACTTTTCTCAGCAAAAATGCTAAGAAAGGAAATAACTGTTAAGCAGCCTCTTTCCTTAGGCTCTACTCTTATTCATTTTAAACTGGGAACTGTATTAAGCACATGGCTTGCTGCTGGCAACAACTCATCTGAGCGTTGGGCTTCTAGATTATTCTGTGCGAAGCATCCCACTCTTGAACATCGATTTTCATACTGATTCTATTACTACCCAATGAAAAAGGTTTCCTATTTTGATTGACACACAACATTTTTGTTTTTCACAATTCAAAAAGAAAATTACATTATTTGATTTTTCTTGGTTATCTGGAAGGCATGCTACTCTGAAGTATTCAAGTTTCACAGGAAACCTGACCTGAAAACACCTCATGCTGGCTTGCTGCCATCATCCGGTCCACTAAGCTGCCACCCAAACTGTAATGGTACGAAAATGAGTGATTGCATTTGTTCAGTTCATAGAGACATTGCCAGTCCATATTTTGTTCTTATGTTTTATTCAATCTAATTTATTTGATTCAGTCACACTCTTCCTTCACTTCCAAAGAGACACCAGATACTTCTGGAGCACCCTCAAGGGGCTTTAATGATGCTGTGTTCTAACTCTCTCAGGCATGCAGGCATGCATGCACACACATACATTCCTCATACCTGTGTTAGTTCTTTACAGATTTCTGTGACACACTACTTGATCAGAGCAATTTGAGGACCACAATGTACCCACAGTCAGTATGCAGAAAGCGTTGGTCACAATGTATCCACAGTCAGTACATAAAGAGCATTGGTCACAATGTATCTACAGTCAGTATCAGAAAGCGTTGGTCACAGTGTATCTACAGTCAGTATCAGAAAACTTTGGTCACAAGGTATCTACAGTCAGTATGTAGGAAGCATTGGTCACAATATCGCTACAGTCAGTATGCAGAAAGCATTGGTCACAATGTAGCTACAGTCAGCATACAAAGAGGGATGAATGCAGAGCCTCAGCTCACTTTATCCTTTCTAGTGAGTCCAAGCTCTCAAACCAAGGAATGGTACCACTCAAACCTAAGGTGAGCTTTCCCCATAGATTAACCTAATCTTGAGACTGGCTTGCAGGCCTGCCCAGAGTGTTGTCTCCTAGACGAGTTTAGATCTAGTACGATTGATAATGAACGTCTACCCTACAGCATCATTGCACATAGTATCCTGTCTCTCCTTTCTTTCTGAAATTACAAAGTATAAAATCTTTTGATGACTTTGCTCAAAGTTCATGGTGCTTTTATTTACATCAAATCCAGTATGGTGAAACTGTTCTTGGGCTATAAGTGCAATCTATGCCTCATGCATAATATTTTCCTAGTCTGGTTGAAAGGCATGATACATGAATAGCCACACTATAATATAATTCCTCCCTAACACAGGCCCTAGAATTTATCAGCTAATTATGTGTACAGAGGTGAAATACAGTTAAGCAGGGGAAACAATTGTGGCTCTCTAGAGTGCAGTGTGGTGACTGTTGATTATAATCATACATGATTTTCTTCAAGGTAACTGGGAAACTGAGCTTCTGGTATGTAGAAATGGACAATTTTGAGGGGCTGGGCATGCTCATTGGCCTGATTTAATCATCATCAGCCTATCAGATGGCACACTATTTACGACAAAGGTGCATATTCTCAGTAAAATAACAAGGGTGGTGATTCAACATAATGAATAATTAAATAATAATTAAAATAAATTGTCAGGCAAATCCACTTGTGTTCTGAAAGTCTATAAAAGCTTTTGTATGTTTCTGAATCCTGGGCCACCCATCAGGGCCAAGGGTCACAAAGAAAAGTGTTTCCCTCTGTGCCACATGCTATTCACAGTTTCTCAAAGTCTTTCGCCCTCTGTAGCCAACAGCAGAGATGTCTACTTTGTCTTTTTCTATGCCCTGTTAAGCCAAGAACTTCCCCCAGGACATTCCTCAAAATATCCCCAATAAAAAGAAAGAAAATATAGTCAAAGTCAAAAAAAGATATCCTTTATGAACTACCAAATGAAATATTCTGACAATTCTCCTAAACTGGACAGTACTTGTTCCTGTGTAAGGCTAGTAAAGTGAGAGGCATTAATCACTGTTCAGCACCCTGTGGCGGGACGAATTGCTTAGGTCTGTCAAACGCACATTTGTGCCTCCAGAGCTTACCACCACACACATTTCTTTAGGTGCCAGCCCTTCTCTACGAACCAACATCACAAACACCAAAGGATAATCATGGTTTTGATGGAGATAGTCTGGTACCTCCTTGAATTTTTCTTCATTTGAAAACAAAAATAATAATTAACGACAACTTACATGCTAAGAAATGGGAAGAAACAGGCACAAGGTTTTGTTTCACAGCCTCAGGCAAAACGGGATACATACAGGCACTTCTGCTATGTGCAGGCCTAATGGGATACATGCAGGTACTTCTGATAAGTGCAGGCCTAATGGCTGGTACTGTTTCTAAGTTCAAAAATGACTGCTTGGGAAGGAAAATCATAGTTTTTTTTTCCCTTACAGTAGACTAAAATGAGTGAAAAATCATACCTTAAGGACTTAAACTGATGGAATATTGTAAAAGAGATTTGCTTGAAGGTGAGAAAAGGTAGGTGAGAAAAAATGGCAAACTATGATGGGATAAAATACATATATATATTTCTGTGCAGGCCCTAATGTGCACAAAGTCACAGCCACGCCCACCCCAGGAGAAATCAATCAAAGGAAAACAGATAGACTGTTTGGCACACCGAATCGCAGTCGTTATTTATTAGTCCAAGCTTCGCTTCTCATGCAGAGATTGGTGTCTTTTTGGCTCTGCAGTGAGAGGTTCACAGCACAGGTGAAATAAACATACCTTAGATTCATAGAAATGCAAAAGTAAAATGACATTGCATGTATAGGTGTCTATTTGAGTGTAGACACACATATGATAACATATGTGTGGAACTCAGAATACAGCTTTAGGGAGTCAGTTCTCTCCTTCTGCTGTGGGTTCTGAGGATTAAACTCATGTTTTCAGGGTTGCAAAGCCTGAGACAATTTTGTCAACTCTTAAAAGCATTGAACTGGGCAGTGGTGACACACGCCTTTATTTCCAGCACTCGGGAGGCAGAGGCAGATGGATCTCTGTGAGTTTGAGGCCAGCCTGGACTACAAGAGTTAATTCCAGGACAGGCTCCAGTGCTACAACAAAACCCTGTCTCAAAAAACAAAAATAGGCCAGGCGGTGGTGGTGCGCGCCTTTTAATCCCAGCACTTGGGAGGCAGAGGCAGGCGGATCTTTGTGAGCTCAAGACCAACCTGGTCTACAAGAGCTAGTTCCAGTGCAGGCTCCAAAGCTACAGAGAAACCCTGTCTCAAAAAAACCAAATAAATAAATAAATAAATAAAAACATTGAATGAAGGGTAAGCAGAACTTTTCTGCTAGCATTGACAATATTTATTTTATTTAAACACATCATAAATAAGCCTATTGGTCATTAGTTTTTTGTTTTTTAATGTCTATAACTGATTGACAGGATGCCCTGTGTTTTCAGAAAAAGTAACAGATTGCAAAAATCCACAGTAACATTTAGTCATCCTGATAAATCTATACATTTACATGTGAAGTACATGTTTATGTGTGTGTATGTGCTTGAGTGTGTGTGTGTATCTGTGTGCACATACCTAGGTGTGCCTGTGTGGGTGTGGTAGGTAACATGCTGCCACAGCATTTGGAACCAATATGAGCAAATCTAAAGTAAAGAACAAAGGATAAAAATGGATCTCTCTCAAGGAAGCAAAGCAGAAGGAGAGCCTCGTTCAGGAATCACGTTATTTTCCGAAGAAGTGGGGCCATATGAGGAGCAGGTGGGAATGCTGATAGAAAGGCTCTGTGCTTTAATTAAGCCGCATTTCCCCACAGAATAATTACAGGTGTTGTTTACTTAAGTATTTTCTAAGGGGCATTAGCACTTCTGTAATGTACTTCCTTTTCTACAACATAAAATTTTTACAACATTTGATTTTGTTATAAAGGAAAGACCTAATAGGAGCCTTGCTTAATGAGAATACACTTGCTTCATAAAAAACAGTGCACTGCACTGAAGAATTAAGATAAACATAGGAATTACCTTTCTTTTGTCACACATAAAGCCTGTCATAATTTTATTTTTTATTTATTTTGGTTTTTCGAGACAGGGTTTCTCTGTGGCTTTGGAGCCTGCGCTGGAACTAGCTCTTGTAGATCAGGCTGGTCTCAAACTCACAAAGATCCTCTGTCTCCCAACTGCTGGGATTAAAGGCGTGTGCCACCACTGCCCGGCTCATAATTTTATTCTAAGGATTTTTTACCTAAGATTATGTTCATGAGGAAAAATCCTTGCAGATTCGCTAATGGATAGCGGGCACCGAAGGAAGTCTTGCGAGCACCGCTCATCCTCGCCACTGCTGCCTCTAAGGGAAGGCGATGAAAGCTGAGGTGGGCAGGGCTGGGGACTCACCACACATGCTTCTTTGAAATAGATCTCTCTCAACAGAGCATCATCCTCCCACCAGGATACATCCAGATGGAAGGCATTGTGTTTCTTTGGGAAAGCCTCTTGAGAAACCATTACAGAATTTTCTTATAAACGGAAGAAATCCAATATACTTTAAAGCCTTGTAAAGGGCTTGACAGAGAGGAACCATTTTCTAAGCCTGACAGTCAAAAAACCCACAGGTTCTGAGAGAGACTTTTTCGAGTTTGTGTTCCTCGGCAGACAATGATTTGATTTTCCAGAAGACAATGTTATCCAAAGTCCCATGGAAGAGACCTGTAATACCGGACATGTACTCGGTATTTAAATTTACACTGTTTGGGGGTTCTGATTTGGGCTTTCATGCTGAGTTAGTGAAACAGTTGAATAATTCAATATATTCACTGTTGGCCCAAGGGTCTTACAGACAGAAGAAAAATCCCTTTATTGGGTTTAATTGGGAGATGGAAAAGAGAAGGATCTGTTTTTTTTTTATCTTTTTCTATAATTTTATCAATTACTGTCAAAATAGTCCTGGGCATATTTCTTTCTGAAAATGCTGGGCAGCAAAGAGTTTCAACAAAAGTTCTTCTGGACAAACCACTCCAGTGTTGGCTGAGAAAGGCAGTTCTTTCCTTTTCTCTGTTGTTAACCACATAACAATCATGAGTGCTAAGTCAGTGGAGTTTTATAAAGCCCAAGAAGCACAGATCACTCAGTTACACACTAGCAGGGGTAGCAAGCTGTCCTCAATATGCTGCTTCCAGTGTATTTTTAAATCCCATCTGCATATCAATGCGTGTTCCATGAATTAACTGCCACCTCTTTTCCTTTACCATATCAGAATGAGACAAGCACCCAGGGAACGTGGGTAAAGGTGTGTTAAGACTTGGAGCCAAAGGACAAGGATGGACACTATTCTACACCTAATCTTCTGCACACAACGTGGCACTTGCACACATGAATACATGGCTAAGAGCTTGACCTAAAGGGATTGAGGTGAGATGGGAAGAAGCAGTCAGAAGGTATGGGAGAGGGCAGATCAGTGGTTCTCACCCTCCCTAAGACTGCAGCTCTTTAAGAGCTCCTCATGGGGTAGCGACCCCAGCCATAAGTTTATTTTCATTGCTACTTCCTAACTGTAATTCTGCTACTGTTACAAATCGTCATTGAAATATGTGTGTTTTCTGATGGTCTTAGGTGATCAGCGTGAAAGGCCCTTCAACTCCCCCGAAGGGGTCGTGACCTACAGATTAAGAACCACTGGGGTAGAGAGAGTAATGAGTGAGAATAGTGTGACTACATGCTTTGGTAAAAATAAGAAACATACACACACGCATACACGCACACACACACACACACACACACACACACACACACACACACACAAAAGCTGAAACCTGGAGGCAGACTGAAACAGAGGGAGTAGAGGGATGCTGCATTTTTGGCTTCCTCCCAGGTTTATGGTCAAGCTCCTTCCTTACACAGCACAGGCACACCTGCCCAGGGATTAGCACCACTCACAGTGGGCTGCACCCTCTTGCATGAACTGACAACTAAGAACACACCCCACAGACATGCCCACGGGCTGATCTGCTGGGAATGACTCTTAAGATTTGGTTTTCTCTTCCTAAGTGTGTCCCTTTAACCAGTGAAGACCATCTCTTTTAAGGACAATTTGATTTTCTTTTTAACGAGAGCAGAAGTATCCAGGCTTCTGAACAGCTTAGGAATGAACCCATTTTAATTTGTGTGTCAAATGTTAGGTATGCTTGAGTTATGGGGTCTCACTAAACTGCTTAGCTTAGCCTTGAACTTACTCTCAGGCCCACAGTGTCTCTGTGACCACCTGCTTCAACTTTCTGAGTGCCTGAGATGGCAAGTCATGAAGAGCCACAAACATCTACATGCCGAGCTGTATGCTCAAGTCATGAACAGCCACATAAATCTACATGCTGGACTGTATGTTCATGTCATGAACTGCCACAAACATCTACATGCCGGGCTGTATGCTCAAGTCATGAACAGCCACATAAATCTACATGCTGGACTGTATGTTCATGTCATGAACTGCCACATACATCTACATGTCGGGCTGTATGTTCAGGTCATGAACAGCCATCGGGCTGTGTGTACATTGCATTTTATTCCTTTAGTGATGTTAAGTTTCTTTTTTTTTTTTTTGGTGTGTGTACATGTGTCACCATAATACAAACTTAATAAATCAAAAAGGCAGAAAATATAAAATACACAGCATGAGGCCATCAGTTAACAGAGCTTTCTATTCCTTATTTAAGTCAAACAAGGTTCAATACTTCCCCCACTGGATATCGTTGTAAGGCTGTTGCGGGTGCATGTATATAATTTGATTTGGGAACAATCTTCTATCATTAAGTCTTTCTAACCTGATGGAAACAAATTTTTGTGTGTTATAATTGCACATTAAAAAGTGTCCAAATAAGTCAAATGAAAGCTAGGTAACTGAATAAAATATTGATAAAAAGTTTTCAATGAGAGTCAGGATGTCCGGTTATCATTATCTCCTGTAGAATGTATGTGTGTTGCATGCTCTGAAGTGGAATAAATGCTTTTGAAAGTGGTTTCCTATATATCTCCACTACATTGAGATTCCCTGCAGAATACTATTTTCTTCCCGTGAAAACATGACAGGAATTAAACAACTCCTGAGAATCAAGTGAGTAACAGAGGACATAAAGGAAAGGACTGGGCGGTCGACGAGGGTGGGTAGGCTTGGGTTTGTAATTTAGTTCAAGTAGCTTCAAAATCCAGCTCACAGCAGGAATCCAATCCCCTATGAAGATTTTCTAGACCTAAATGCAACCGAATTTAATTGGGAAAGCCTTGAATTTCGAAGCCAATCTTCCAGAAAATGCCAAATTAAATGGGAAGGTGGTCTGGTTTATCTTGGTGACAGTTTCACACTTTTGGATATCGCCCTGAAAGGCAGCTTCCTCCTGAGAAGATAAGGCAGCCCGGGTGGCTGTAATAGCAGGCAATACTGCTATAACCCCACTTACAATAATAAAATCTTGCTTCATGCTGTAGCTACAGAGAAACTATAAGAGTAGCTTGAGCCAACACAATGTGTTTGTCCTCAGATATTGAAATACAGAAATGCAAGCATTCTTCCACTCCAGAACAGTCACAAACACTGTGGCTGGATTGTTTTGTTTCTTAATAAAATACCTTTGTAAGCTCCAACACATACCATGGATAAATGGGGCATAGGCCATTGCTGAACCAGTTTTCATTTTGTGTATACCTTGAAGACTGGTGTGTCTTCGAATTGATAAGGCATTTAAGGAAAAAGAGTCTTCTTCCTAGTAGTCTCCCCGGCATCTGTTCTTCACAGAGCTTTGAGACAGAATGCCTTCTCGGAAGCTATCTTTAGCTATCCCCAAAGGATCTTCTACTTCTCCTCCATCCTATTTCCACGACTTGCCAATCATGTCTTCATGACACACGTAGACTGATGGTAACACAGTCTCTGCAGTGGCTGGACCACGTAGATAGGAGCTCTTCATCCCAGGTCCAGGTGAGAAAACAACACTGTTTGTGAAGTGACCTTGGACCCCCTGTGAGACAGCATGCCACACATCCTCTGGTTTCCCCCACCCCCACATGGAACCTCCATTCTCCATTCCCCAAATGCCATTCATGTTTGGAACACAACATTTTATAGCTCCTCCATAATGTTACATATGTGAGAACAAAATCAACTTTGCAAATATTTCATTTTACCTGGATATATGCCTTTAATCCCAGCTCTCAGAAGGGAGGTAGAGGTAGAAGGATTTCTGTGACTTTGAGGCCAGTTTGGTCTATAAAGCAAGTTCCAGGAAGAGAAAACTCTGTCTTTAAAACAAAATCACCTTTTTCTATCATGGCAGAATAAGAGATGACCAAGGAAAGTTATTAGGATTTCATAAGATAATGTACATGACAGACAAATGTTCTCAAATGGGAAATAAGAAAGCTTAGCTTTTTTCTGTATAGGCACAAAAAATATATGACTATTAAGTCAGGGAAGCAAATACAATGAATTAAATAGAATGTGTGGGCAGCAGAGACGACTAGTAGGTAAAGGTGCTTGCTTACATAGGCCTGGCCCACCTAAGCTTGACTCCTGAAACCCAATTAGAGGGAGAGGGAGAGGACTATGTCCACAATTGCCCTCCACTCTCCACCTACATACTCTGGCATGTGCATACACTCCAACAATTATACATTTCAACTAAAATGTAAAGGCAATGAATAAATAAAATATAGGAAGACATTAGGAAACAAACATCCAAGTTATTTATGGAATTATATAACAAAGGGTAAAATCAGGAAGGATATAACAAATAGCTACATCTCTCAATTGCCAAGAGGCCTGTGAATAGCCATTCAGTATAAACACGGACATGGTGGCTTCTCCTTCTAATCGGAGTCCAGATCTGACACAGGACTGGTTATGATTGATAGAAATGATTCATAAATACAAGAAAATGGCTTCTGAGAGACTCTGTTCTTGGCTTCTATCATGATGAGGAGAACTCAGGCCAGGATTGCACGCCTTTCATGTCTAGAACTGAACCGCAGAGCAGATATGTATGAGACACCCCCAAAGGAAAGAGAGATAACACAGGATGCAAATCATATGGGAAGATTTTTTGATTTCATTAAGAAAATGAGGCAAAAAGTGTAGAATTTCATCAGATGGCAAAGGTTCTGAGATTTAATATGCATTCATTTTAGCTACACAAAATGAATTACTTGACCAAGGTAGAATTGATTTTGAAAAGAAAATGGTTTTAAGAGCAAAAAAAATTCTTAATAAAATAAACGAGGTATGGAAGAGTATTTACCTTGCAATTATTATATTATGTTCTATCTATCTATCTATCTATCTATCTATCTATCTATCTATCTATCTATCTATCTATCTATCTATTTAGATATCTAGCTAGGTAGCCAGATAGATATGGTTATAGTTAGATATAGATATTCACAGGTATATACAATGTATCTCTAATAAATCATATCATATGTATTTTGCTATAATTCATAGGTAGGATGCCATTAGCACCAGTGGCTTAACAATTAAATTCCTGTTCGACTCATATGCTATAAAGGTGCACACCTAATGTTATTATATTTGGAGATAGGGCCTTCACAAGGTAAGGATAAAATAAATATAATTCAAAGACACTAATTTGCTATGAACACTGTCTACCCAAGAAAAGGGCACCAGTAAACTCTTGGACACTAAGATTGCCTTGAAGACACAGTCAGAGGTCACATTCTCTTTTTAAAAATATTTATTTATTTATTATGTATACAGTATTCTCTCTGTGTGTAGGCCTGCGGGCCAGAAGAGGGCACCAGACCCCGTTACAGATGGTTGTGAGCCACCATGTGGTTGCCGGGAATTGAACTCAGGGCCTTTGGAAGAGCAGGCAATGCTCTTAACCTCTGAGCCATCTCTCCAGCCCGAGGTCACATTCTTTAAGCCAATCTGTAGCTCTTATGAAAGGAGCTTCGATCTTCATCCTCTTGTCTATAGAAAATAGGTTTTTATATGAAAACAAATTGCTTCTTAGAGAAGCCCTGTCCTCTGTCTGTGTAAGGTAATTCCAATTAAACCATTTTATCTAAATGCTACTCTCTCTCTCTTTCGCTCTCCCCTCGCTATATGTATGTAGGTATACATGTATGTGGATATGTATCCTTCTGTCTTTTTCAAACATCCTTACTGTTAGTTATCTCCTCCATCCCTTCCTCTGCCCAAACCCTGGCTCTCCTCCCCAATCATCTCCTCCTCCCATTTATGGAGCCAAAGACTTCTGGAGAATGGGAGTAGGCTTTCTTTAAAGGGTATGGCTTCTAGGAGGTTTACCATGCTCCAGCGGATGTCACCAGAAGTATACAGACAATAAGGCTTAGAATAAAAAGGCTATTACATTTTAAAAACAAGTAAAGAGAATTAGAGGTGGGGTGACAGGAAGTTGGTACGCATAGGATCAAAATATATTGTGTGAATTTCTCAGAATTGATACAGCACTTAGTTTGAAAGAGAACAATAGAAAAGAATTAAAAATAACTTTAATTAAACTTGGCATGGGGTAAAATAGATTAATTTACCAAAGAAAATTATCAATTTCCTGATAAATATTATATTAAACACAGCAGGTTAAAAAGATTTATAATGTTTTTCAAAGGTATTGCAAGCCAACAATTTATATTGATTGACACACATTTAGAAAAAAGTCAACTGCTCAATAGATATCATTATCAGGAAAGTCACAGAAATAGAATTACAGATTTATCACACAAAAATACCTCAAAAGTCCAATTAGCTTTGTGGAATGTTGTTACAGAGACAAGGCTGTATTTGAGGCAAGAGTCAAGTGATAAAATTTACTTAGAAAGGAAAGAATACATTCAGATATATTCTGCAAACCAATGCCTATATCTCGTAACAACATATCACACAACCCTTGATAAATGCGAAGACAATGAATGTGCACCCACCAAAAGAAACAGGAGAGTTTGTATGTACGTTAATTACCTGATGTGAGAAATTCTGTAATGTATGCAACCATACTTCATAAATTTGTGTTGAACGTGATGCAAACATACGATTTTGCCTGTTACTGGAAAATAATATAAAAGATTAAGGTCACCATACAATCTTAATTAAATCACTATTTGATGTGTTTCCTGAGCATCTTTATTATGAATCCATAATTCTATGTATTGTCTACGTGTTTGTCAAACAGTATTGATATTTATTTTTGATGTATTAACCAGCTATTCAATGGAAACTAAAGGGACTTCAAATACTTTTATTTTGAATCTCATTCAACTATATAAAAACATCCATGAATTAATTCAAGTTACTAGAAATAATTAACAAACCAGAAATTTATCTTTAAAAATTCAAGTGTCTTTTGAGTGAATAGTCTATGTAGCTTTTTTTCTTATTAGCAAGTTTACTTTGGGACCTGTATATTGTTGATCAACCACAAGCTATCGTTTATTGGACAGTCACTTGGTGTTGAGTGGATCACTTGACTTGGGTTTGTTTATTCATAACTTGAAGAGATCAATGGCCTGAGAGCAAGCTTGGGGAGAAGAACATCCCCATGGAAAGACAGATTTCAAAAATACCATGTAATGATAAAATGATACTCTACTTTAATAATATTTTGTTAGTAGGATTCTTTCCATATTCCTTATGATTCCTATGATGGTTGATTACATTTTAGTTTCTGTGTGGGGAAAAAGTTATAGAGGAACAGGAATAAATTTATTTTGTTTAATATAAAGTTCTTATTTAAAGACTTAAAACTAGGCTTGTGTTTTTAACTTAGAGAAAAGATAGAACTCAGTAGCATAGACATGTTGGCACCCATCTCTTGTTTGTAATTGGCTAATGCCATTTTTTTCTGGACTTGTCTGGAACAGCCTTGGGCTCAGACATTAACAGCCTCTGATTTAGCTGGATCCACAGGACAATGCTTAGTTCTCATCTTATTTTCAGGAACATGTTTATATTCTATCAGTAACATTAGTTTTCAGATCATAAAAATAAAATTGAAAGGGTGTGAAAAAAAGTGTCTTGAAACTTTAAAAAGTGATGCAATTTGAGCATGCAATTAAGACAGATTGTATTCACACATGAAAAATACTGAATGACATATTTTAAGAAATATTGTCATGATTGTCTCTAGGTGTCAACTTGACATAACTGGGAAGAAGGCGTCTCTATTGAGAAATTGCCAACATTGACTTTTGGGGTCATGTTTTTGGGCACTGATTTAATGGCTAATTGATGTAAGAGGGTCCAGCTTATTATGAATGGTACAAAGCCTAGGCAGGTAGACCTGGGCTGGAAAGGAAAACAGGTTGAGAAAACTGGATGAAGCAACTCATAAGAAGCATTCCTTCATTGTCTGTAACTCAGTTCCAGACTCTACATTCTGCCCTGCCTTTTCCCAGTGAGAGACTGTAATGTGTGAAGCAATTTAGCCCATGCCTCCCCAGATTATTTTCAGTCAGGACATTTATTTTATCAATAACAACAACACAACAAAAATTAATGAAAATACTAAGTTAAACATAGAATGCAAGAAAAAATGTGTAAATATCCCTGTGGTTCAGATGTGTCTTCCATGTGGCCTGCTATGCAAATGGTAACTTCTCATCACATCTGCCTATATAACAATTTTACTCAAATACATTCTCAAATGATCTGCAATGTGGTAGCACATCCAGGAAGATGTAAGTAATTGGGTAGATGCAGTCATTTGCTGATTTTTTTTTCAGTCATCAACTTGAGGGTTCTTCACTACATTCAGACATTTGAGTTTTTGGTCTAGAACCCACTTTCTCCTCTTGCATTTTGAGGGGATAAAAGAAAAAAGAAGTTACGGTCCTTGGGAATTTTGTATGTCTCTCCCCCACACATAAAACAAAAAATAAATAACAAGAGGAAACATCACCACTGATCCCCATAATGCTACCGTCCTTCAATCTCGCCGTTTGCATTTAAGCTAATCAGCTTTTCTCATATATGGACTCTACTATTCTTATGTATGCAAGGCTGGTTCACTGAAAGCTATGAGGCTGTGAAATCCTGACACCCCAAGGGCATTGTCTTCTAGTAGCATCTTCTCAGTGCTGATCTTTGCTCTCTTGGTGCTGATTACTTCCCCAAAATACTCAGGAATAAAGAAAACAATTTATAAAGTTCAGGAACAAATAAACACAGTTTATTTTTTAAATAAACTCAGGTTACACCTTGCCATTATTACTTTCCTTTAAACTTTGGATTTTATTAATTTCATTATACTGTTATCATTTTTGAGACTATATCTCATGTATTCTAGGCTGGTTTCAGAATAAGTATATCATCATGTGCTCCTGATCTTCCATGCATCGACTTACTAAGGGTTGGGCTGGTGGGAATGGACCTCCAGACCTAGTGTATGCAGTGGTGGGGACTGAGTCTTACCTTTTTGCATGTGACCTACTGACTAGATCTCCAGCTCTCCCTTTAAATACTTTCATAAAACTCTGCTTCAAGTATTAAAGGTAGACATGAGATAGGATTTTGAATATGAAATACAAGATTTCAGATCACTAATGCCTTTAATACAGTGTGGACAATACAGAAGAACAATAGCATTATTGTTAATTATTAGCTATCATTATAGCATTATTATGGACTTAGACATTTTTTCATGCCTGTGTAACAAAGATTAACAAAGTTTGGGGAGCTCCCTGCTTGTTCTCCCAGCACATTCTTGTAGATGCGTTCACAGGCTTCTTGTAATGATAAGATGGGTTCAGGGTATAGAGACAAAACCAATGAAGAAATTAAATTTATGAAAGATAATTCATAGAGCTTGGTTTGCATAAAAGAGTAATTGTTAGATGTCTATTATATTGTTTTCAGAAGCCTGTTAAAGTCTTTTAATTTATTTATTTATGTGGTGGGCTACATATGCTTATTGCACTGTGCACATGCATGTTCCCTCAGAGGTCAAGATCCCCTGAAAGTATGGTTTCAGGCACTTGTGATTGCTGGGGACTTTGATCCTTTAAAAGAGCAGTGAGAATTCTTTACTGTGGAGCCATCTCTATAGTCCCAAGACTAAACCTTATATAAGAGGAAACATGGGAATAGTGATGGCCATACAATTTGGGACATGTGAGGGCAAGAAGAGGAATGGTTTGTGAAAGGGCAGAATTCAGAACAATTTCCCAGTGAACTTGGAGGCAATTCACCCTCTGCTAGGTCTCAGGAAGACTCAGCAGAGGCACAGGACTCATTAAAGCTCTTGGATTTGTGAGTGACTTTAATTTGAATTCCATGCCCTGTGGAGTTTGCACAGATCCAATTTCACTAAAATTAATTTTAGGCTGTATTCTTGTAATTTTGTATTTTACACGTACTTTCTAAGCTGTGCCCTTTATCAGGTACTTACAAACATTGGTACGTCTCAGTGTCCAATGTTCTTTTGATGTTTTATGATTTATGAGCATTTATATTCTTGTTACCGCTTGATCAACAGAGACCCAGTCTCTGAATGACAACTTCTTCCTGGCTCAGTCAGTAGTGTTCACTATTTCTGAGATGTCATCTTTTCTATAGTATCTACTCCCTTAGACCCTGAGTATCCTATGAGGAATTGCTTGCAATCCAGCAGATGTCATGACTTTACTTTGAGATGTTTAAGCAATGCCCAGTTGGTTAAGAAGAATTGTTTTCTAACCCTTATTAGTCTCCCTAGTATTTGCTTTGTAAATTTTATGCGAATAGCCCCGTGTATCTTTTCAGGTAGATTAATGCTGTATAGCATCAAGAATAAGCCCCATGCAAAGCTATGGAACTGGGGTTTTAACGGCTTGTCAAGACTCATAAGTTGTAATCAGTGCCCTGTTGTAGTGAAGTATTCTGGAACAGGCTGAATTTTAATGGGGCAATAAGAATAAAAGCAATCTTAATATTTGTCAGTTTTGTTACTAACCTAGTTTCTTAGGTAATTAATGTATTTTACATATCTGGTTATATTGTATAAGCTACTGGGTCACAGAGCAATTGATTTGATTAAAGTCTATGAAATACCTTTCAGTTACTGTAAGTTGTTTTAAAAATTCAGATTCCAGGAACCCATCAGACAGCAGATGCCTCACCATGCTATCCCTTGGTTCTCTAACCCAAATTATAATTTAACATAGACTGAGCAAACAGTCTACATTACCCATATTACAGTTTCGCAGAAGTGATGACAAACTTAACTTTACTTCATCCTGTTGACAAAGGTAAATTTACTGGTTTCACAACTAACCACCCGGGGTTACTGTATTGCGACACACACAGAGAAATTCTACTTTTTGAGGAAGTTTTCCCAATGACTTGATGAAAAGCTCCAAAGAAGAAATTAGAATACAGTCTACACACATGCTTCAACCCAAACTGAATCTGGTAATGAATCAAGAGTCAAAAGTAGTCATTCATGACCAAACTTAGTGAGCTATCAAATTCTGGGCCAAATATGAAGAAAAATCACTATGTTGAATTTCTTCAGTTTACTAGAGTGTGGAATTTATCAAATCAATAGTCTAGTATTTTAATTTAAAATTCCTCACAGTTACTTGTTTTATGAATTTAAACCACTCATCTAAAGGGCTAGTTCAAGTTTATTAGAAATATTGAACTTTGTAGTTCAGTGACTAGAAACTCCCCTATATTACCCGGATTTTTTTTTTAATCTAAGTAGTCAATGTCATGCTGACCCAGACTTTGCCACAAAACAAGTATTATAGCAATGCACAGACTCCACACCATGAGAATAACACAAGTGCTATGTACAGTTCATACCATATAAAGAAGATAAAGAATATTAAACTACAGGAAAAATATGAAAATTTTCTGTTTCGCTCATAATCTATTTAGTGGGTATATACCAGTGTGTGGTTATTGTGTTCGTGATATAAGTGTATGTGAGTGTGTGTTATGGGGGGTGTGTGTGTGTGTGTGTGTGTGTGTGTGTGCATTGTGTGGTGTGGCATGTTGGTGAGTATGTACGTGTGCATGGTGGGGTGGTAGTAGCGTATATGTGCATGTGTGTGTGTGCATGGGGTGATGATGTGTGTATGGGTGTGTGTGTGTGTGTGTGTGCCACATATGTCAACAGTAAGCCCTTGGGATCTACCTGTCTCTGTCTCCCCAACTCTAAGTTCACAGATGTGCATTGTTTGCTTTCCATGTGGGTGCTAAGGACCTGAAGTCAGAGCCTCACGTTTGTGCAAGTTTAACCAGCTAATGTGTTGTTCTGTCCACTTCAAGGATGTGGTGATAAATCTCAATGGACAACTCAATGGCATCTAGAATCACCTAGGAGACAGGTCTCGGAGCCTGTAAATGATAAACTTGATGGAGGTGGGAAGACTTGCCCATTATGGTTGTTATCATTCCCTAGGCTGTGATTCTGGGCAGCATAAATGGAGGAGAGCTGAGCATAGGTATTCACTGGTCTCTGCTTTTTGATGACAGATGTGATGTGTCCCAGTGCCTTGAGTTCTTGTTACTGTGACGTCTCTACCATGAGCGACTGTAAATTTGTGAACCTATTCTCCAAATAGGCTGCATTTGCCAGGGTAGCAAACCAAAGGAAAAATAACTAATATAAAGGTAATAAAAATCATTCACAGTCAAACAAATATTTATTTACAGCACACATACAGAGCCCCTGCCTCATACTGAGAGACACTGTTTGACCATTGAGACAACAGAGGAAGCATGTTCGCCTGCCAAGGTGCCTGAGCAATAGCAATCTCTGAAGTTATTCTAGAAAATCCAAAGGCATTGGCTTTATCTGCCTATGCTGGAACTTAGCTGATGACACTCATCATGTACACCTTGCATTAGTAGCATGGTGTGGAATTACTCAATCTACAGTAAAGAGTGAAAGCCTGACATCAAGCACCCCAGATCTTGATGATGGAGGCAAGGATCCAGAAAGGACCTGGGATGGGTCAAATGAATTAGAACAGCACAAGATGAACGAAGTGTCTTAAGCAGAAAACACTAATCTGCTAGAGACTGTGGTGTGAATGTATCATTTATACCAAATGAAAGCATGAGGAAATTAGCAGGGGGAATGATCCTGAAATATTCATGGCTGAGTCTCTAGCTGTGCTTTTTCATATCCTTTGTGAGAGTTAACTTTAAAGGCAGTCTTATTTATAAAATCACCTCATGAACAATCAGAAGCATAAAAGTATATATATATATATATATATATATATATATATATAATTGCTAGTTCAGTTTTGTAGAATTTATACTTTTATTTGCTTAAATACTTTCAGAGAATTGATTAAATAAGTTATGTGATCTGATATATCCCAGATAATTATTGATAGCTGTGAGTTTTCATTTAAAATACACATGTCCTTACCAGGATATGGCATTGAATGCTAACAGTCTCAGCTCTCTGGAGGCTGAGTCAAAAGGACTGCAGATACTCCAAGGTAACTTGGGCTACATACAGAACATGTCTCTAAAGCAAACAAATGAAACCAACCAGCAATGCCCCTAGACAGAAATGGACTGTTCATTGCTTTGCCCACGTCCTTCAGAACAAAATAGTAAATAATAATGCCAAATGTGTTTTTGTTTGTTAGGTTCTTTTTAATGAAAGGAATTAAACCATTGTTATATTTGATGGACAATGTACAAATAAGTAGCACAGTCAATCAATTTTTTCCATTCCCACTTCCAGCTTATTTTGTTTCATATCAATATAATAATGCCCAATAAAAAGAAGAAAGGATTTTCTCTTACAACTAAATAACACCTGCCTTTTCAAGATCTTTTACATATATAAATGCAGTAAATAAATAGATTCTACCCAAACACATTTTTTTGTCTGTCACATTATAAACAAAGAGCTAAAAGAATTTTAAAAAATAAATAAAATTTGCCCTGTTGTACCTGCATATAAATTTAAACAGATTCTACTTTGTTGAATTTTTCAGATATGCCATGCAAATAGATACTCTCCAAGGAATTTTTTGTTTGCTTGTTTTCTCCTTTCTCCCATGGAACAGGGTCTCCTGCAGCTAAGACTTTCCTCAAATGTAACTATGTTAACAAAGATTGGCCCTGAATTGAATTGATTCCTGTGCCTCTACATCCTAAGTACTAAGATTAAAGATAGACCATTGCACTTTGCCCAGCTCCTAGAAATGTTTTGAAATAAATTTGTGCAATAATGGAAATAAATAATATAAATAACAACCACATATAAAAGAAAAACTTTCAAAGTGCTCACAAAAATTTTTACAATGATCCTACAAGGTATACATCAAAATTAAACACC